>JADBJO010003948.1:184968-220084 GCA_016801955.1 Conus betulinus | reverse complement strand
AGTGCGTGAAGGATGGTGAGGAGGATTTGACAAACACATCGCTAAAACCCCTGCTTGTTTCCTCTGCTCTGTGGCTTGGAGAGGTAGGCTGCCCTGAATCCCATAATGCTGTTTAGTATGTTAGTGATGGCCATGTAAGAAGACCCAGAGGCCTTGCTGACACAGTCCTCCAGGGAACTGTCGAAGGAGGGGATGTTGGGAAGACCGGGGCAAAAAATGACTGACGACTCTGCAGAATGGGCAGGGAAGATAGGGGCAGAGACCCAGGCCTTGGCATGCAGCCAACAGAAGTGGAGGAACCTGGGGAACTGTTTCTTAGTGTGGGGCCCCAGTGACACCTAGCAGAGGTGAGGGAGAAGAAGGAGACACAGAGAATACAGTTTATATGATTGGGCACACAGTATGGGACAAGATGGGGATTATCTGATTGTGCTGAAATGAGAACCATATCCAGATGGTCCTGATTTTGGTACTGAAATGAGAACCATATCCAGATGGTCCCTGATTTTGGTACTGAAATGAGAACCATATCCAGATGGTCCTGATTTTGGTACTGAAATGAAAACCATATCAAGACGATCCTCATTTTGCTGACAGAATTTGTCAAAGTAAGGACAATTATCTGAATGTGCGAACAGAAAGGGACAAGAGATGGATGATCCTCTCAGTGTGCAGACCAGTTGTGATGAGAGAATGATGCTCTGACTGGGTAGACACATGCAGTACAATGGGGGTGATCCTGTCACTGTGCAGAAATAATGGAAAAATAGAGAGAATGCTCTTGACTGTGCAGATAGAGTGTGACAAACTAGAGATGGTCTTCTTATGGTGCAGACAAATCTGCAAGACAAGGCCGGGGGGCAACAGATAGAGTGTGACAAACTAGAGATGGTCTTCTTATGGTGCAGACAAATCTGCAAGATGAGGCCGGGGGCAAGAGGTCAGTCATATACCGTGCACCGTGTGGACGGCGTCTGCGTAGCATGGAGGAACTAGATGACTTTCTGTACATCACTGACTCTCAGCTGTACATTGACTACTTCTGCTATGACCCCTGGCTGCACGTGCACACAGAGTTCGTACCTGTCAAGGTAAGTGGCTGTCATCTATGCATGGATCATTTCTGCTGTTCATCTTCTTTCCCTGCATACACTTTATATCAGTCTAGGGTAATTATGACATACTGTTACGTATTGCATACTTAGTGCACAGTTCATACCACGTGCTTGTACTAGCCAGGGTAAGTTATGGGTACATTGTTACATAGAACAACAGTTCACACCATGTGCACACACAGTTTGTGTGTTGGTTGAAGTAGTTTCCAACATTTGTCAATATTTGAACAGTTCAGTGAACTTATACTACTTCCCACCTTCTGTGTATTTTCTCATACATAATGATAAAATAAACAGCCCTTGGTGTGTGTGTGTGTTTGTGTGTATTATCAGGAGCTCAGATGTTTGACATGCTATCATTGCAGACATTCTGTGACATCAAGGATCTGTCATACGGCAAAGAGAGGGTTCCCATATCGTGTGTCAACGCCATTGATCGTCAATACCCTGATTATGTGGAGTACTCCAGCTTCAGATTCCTGCCAAAGGCGTCAAGATTCCCCTGGATGACGAGTTCCTACAGTGCTGTGACTGCACTGATAACTGCAAGGTGAGCACAGGGTCATGGTTTGTCAGGACTTTACTGGTTCAATCAGTTCATGTTTTGATTTCCACACACACACACACACACACACTCACACTCACACACATACTTACACTCACACACTCTCACACTCATACTCACAACACACACACACTCACACTCTCACACACACACACACACACACACACACACCACACACACACACACACACACGACCCCAGGTGATGTGGCAGATAGGGATACCAATCCAGGGGACGGGGATCTGTCTAACGCTATACCGGACACTGCCAGAGTGATTAAATGTTCAGAGCGACATTGCCAGCTTGTTTATATTGGAATCCTGCTAGATTCAAACTGGAACCGTGCATGTGAAGCCAGTGCCTTACCACTGGGCCAACCAATCATCTAAAGGTTTTATGAGATTACTCTTTGATATTTATTCTTCTTCTTTGTTTAAATAGAACTGGCTTGTGTCTTGTGTGTGTGAACAAGAGAGAGATAACATGTGCTGTGTCTTCCTTTGAGGACGTGAAATGTACTGCAAGTTCTTTCCACTCCATGCCTGTAAGATTCTTGAATTACTCATATTTGTAAAGATCAGTATGGATGTCTGTTTTCTTCATTCTGCTGCCTGTCATATTATAATGTTAATGTGTATGGACTTACAGTTTGGCTGTTGAAGTGATTTTTTTAAGAAGGCTGACCAAGGCCTTGTTTTCAAGATACTGACTAGCTTTTAAGAAGGTTGACTAAGGCATTGTTTTCAAGATATTGACTAGCTTTAAGTAGACTGACCGAGGCATTGTTTTCAAGATACTGACTAGCTTTAAGAAGGCTGATCAAGGCATTGTTTTCAAGATATTGGCTAGCTTTAACTAGTTGAGTGCTCTGCATAAAAAAAAAAAACTTTCAAGAAATGTATTTTAAAATCTAGGACAGGAAACTCATCACACACCACACTACAGAATTTGGCTTCTGCATACATATTATTTGCACTAGTTATGCAAACCTATTCATTTTTAGAAATTAGAGATGTTGTAGAATCTATTGAAATGACTGAAAACACTGTAGGTGGTACCTACTTGGAGACTGACCTCAAATATAAGCAAAGAAAAATTCTGAAAAAGTCATTTGAAAAGTAAGTCAAATGCTAGAAGAGATACTGTTTTTCTTCTGTACTATCTAAAACACCTCAGACTGGAGATAAAATGAAGAAAAATTTGTGCTGGAAACACGGGAAAGAAGATAATTCTCATGATCTGAGGTATGTACAATAAATTGTGCCTTAAATGATATATCTATAATTCAACATCCGGACAATCAGATTTCACTATATTAGGAAATGGGGTTTGTGCAGACTTGTCTTGAAACTAGATAGGTGAAACTATATGTTTTTGTAACTAGAGACAATGAGGAATCTGAAAAAAATAATTACAAGACAGTACCCTGATGGCAGCTGAAGATATTCTTCACAGTGTAATCCAGAACACTGGCGAAAAGGTAATCCAAGGTGTTTGAAACACCACAGTTTTCCTGCTTGAATGTCAAAACACTTGAAACTTGAGAGAAAAACAGAAGAATATGTCCTTGGAAGACACACAAACAAGTTAGGGCTTGGTCTCCTGTGGAAGGCTGAAAAGCACTTGGGGCAGAGTCCCCGCGGCACGTCTAGAACATTCCCAGCCAGAGCGCACACGAGTAGGAGGATGGCCAGCAGCACAGTTCCTCTTTCTTTACCTCCTTCACTATCAGCATCACTCTCCTCTGCAATAGTGCTTCCAGATTCTGGGTCACACGAGAAAACATATCTCCTAAGTCTTCTGTTCATTTCATTGTCTTATAATGGTGCAATTGAAGCAGTTTTCCACTAATTAGTCTGATTTTCCAGAAAGAAAGAAAAAAATGAACAGCATTACTTATTCATTCTATGAAAAATGAAGGCATGCATAAAATAAATAAAACTTGAGTCACTAGCATAGAAGGGGAAGGGATCTAACTTTAAATGGAGACACGCCCACTCATCGTGACATGCCCACATTGTTTCCAAACTTAAACACAAACGAAAGTTATAAATTGTTCTGTTCAAATCACCACTTTTATTCATCTCTAAAGTGCTTTCAAAACACCTGCAATCACCCAGAAACGATCTTCTAGTTTGATCAGGCAAAGCCTATCACTCCTGTAAGTAGCCATGTACCCTGCCACCTCTATCCCCCGTTCTTTCATGTGGCGGACCAACAAATGCAAAATACCCAATGACCGCACGCAGCAAGTGTCCCATCACTCGACAAACAAAATAATCAAAGTTTATCAACTCACCTGCTTCACTTTTGTCACTGCTGCTTTCAGCAGCTGATTCTTCGCTCGTGCCACTTTCCAGGCAACTCCTGCTCAAACTTGGTCACTGATTCACTTATTATTTCAGTCAAAACAGATGAAAAACTTGGAGATAACTGACTGACAAGGCTGGCCGGTGCACATTGGATACTAGCAAGTCACGTGAACTGATCAACTCATATGTTTAGTGCGGTGGTATAACAGTTCTCATCTGAGCCAAGATCGTTGCCCATCGCACTCTGCAGGTTAAGATGACTGATCAAGGCATTGTTTTTGAGATATTGACTAGCTTCAGGAAGACTGGCCAAGGCATTGTTTTCAAGATATTGGCTGACCAAGGCATTGTTTTTAAAGGACCGGTCCAAGTGTGCGTGCCAGCAGCTGACAATGGAGAACACGACATGGATCGGAGAGAGGGACCCCAGTGCTGGGTACCACCACCGACGTCTGAAGGAACCAATCTTCACTGGGTAATATGTCCTGACCCCTTTTGTGTTTATTGATGGAAGTTTGAACAACTGAGAAAGCATGGCCTTTTCTGTTTATTGATGGAAGTTCAAACAACTGAGGGAACATGGCCTTTTCACAAGGTGATACCCCTCTTCCACTTTTTGTTTCTTAATGGTAGTTTGTTTCAGTTTCATCAAGGAGGCGTCACTGCGTTCAGCCTCATCCATATACACTACACCATATCCGCTAAGTTTTGAGACCACACTACGTGTGATTTTAAGCTGATGGATAAATGAATTGATAACTAAAATGAGAGAATTTAAGAAGAGAGTCTTGTGGCTATGACGTAGCAGATGTCTGACCAATGCATTAGCCCAGTGTGCTGGTCAGACCTCGAGTGCCTACTAACATTAGTTGTGCCTTTTTTTTTTTTTTATCATTGTATGTGTGTGTAGTGAATGTACACGTGTGTGTATGGATGTATGGGCACGGACTCATGTGTGTGTGTGTATGTGTATGCATGAGTGTGTGTGTGTGTGTTTGTGCATGCGTATGTGTGTGCTCGCATGTGTGTATGTGTGTGTGCATGTGTGTGTGTGTGTGTGTGTGTGTGTGTGTGTGTGTGTGTGTGTGTGCGCATGCACGTGTGTGTGTGTGTGTACGCATGTGTTTTAATCTGTGAATTAAGAACTAAGATGAGAGAATTTAAGAAGAGGGTCACACGGCTACAGCTTAGCAGATGTCTGACTTACACATTAACCCAACACGCTGGTCAGACCTTGAAAAATGTTATGTTGTTCAGTATATATATTCTGAGGCTATAGATGTCATTTTTTTGTATTCATCTTTCAAGATGATCACCAGGGAGATGACAGTGATGTCATGTCATTCAGTGTATGTCACCAGGGAGGTGACAATGTCATGTCATTTAGTGTATGTCACCAGGGAGGTGATAGTGTTGTCATGTCATTTACTGTGTGTCACCAGGGAGGTGACAGTGTCATGTCATTAAGTGTATGTCACCAGGGAGGTTATAGTGTTGTCATGTCATTTACTATGTCACCAGGAGGTGACTGTATTGTCATATCATTCACTGTATGTCACCAGGGGAGGTGATAGTGTTGTCATGTGATTCAGTGTATGTCACCAGGGAGGTGACAATGATGTCATGTCATTCAGTGTATGTCACCAGGGAGGTGACAGTGTCATCATGTCATTCAGTGTATGTCACCAAGGAGATAATAATTTTGTCATGTCATTCATTATATGTCACCAAGGAGGTGACAATGTTGTCATATCTTTCACTGTATGTCACAAGGGAGGTGACAGTGTTGTCATGTCATTCAGTTTATTTTACCAGGGAGGTGACAAGAGTGCTCATATCATTCAGTGTTATGTCACCAGGGAGGTGCCAATATTGTCATGTCATTCAGTGTATGTCACCAAGGAGGTGACAGTGTTGTCATGTCATTTGTATGTCACCAGGGAGGTGACAGTGTTGTCTTGTCATTCAGTTTATGATACCAGGGAGATGACTGTTTCATGTCATGTCATTCAGTGTATGTCACCAGGGAGGTGACTGTGTTGTCATGTCATCCACTGTATGTCACCAGGGAGGTGATAGTGTTGTCACGTCATTCTGTGTATGTCACCAGGGAGGTGACGGTGTTAATTATATGTCATTCAATGTATGTCCCTGGAGAGGTGAATATGTTGTCGTGTCAATCAGTGTATGTCACCAGGGAGGTGACAGTGTTGTCATGTCATTCAGTGTATGTCACCAGGGAGGTGACAGTGTTGTCATGTCATTCAGTGTATGTCACCAGGGAGGTGACAGTGTTGTCATGTCATTCAGTGTATGTCCCTGTAGAGGTGAATATGTTGTTGTGTCATTCAGTGTATGTCACCAAGTAGATGACTGTGTTGTGTCAGGTCATTCAGTGTATGTCACCCATGAAGGTGTCAATGTTTTCTTCAGTGTATTTCACAGGGGAGGTGACAATGTTGTCATTCAGTTTATGTCACCAGGGAGTTGACCATGTTGTTATGTCATTCAGTTTATGTCACCAGGGAGGTGACCATGTTGTCATGTTCATTCAGTTTGTCACCAGGGAGGTGACAGTGTTTGTGTCAATCAGTGCATGTCACCAGGGGGTGACGATCTTGTCATGTCATTCAGTGTATGTCACCAGGGAGGTGACTGTTGTCATGTCATCCACTGTATGTCACCAGGGAGGTGATAGTGTTGTCACGTCATTCTGTGTATGTCACCAGGGAGGTGACGGTGTTAATTATAATATGTCATTCAATGTATGTCCCTGGAGAGGTGAATATGTTGTCGTGTCAATCAGTGCATGTCACCAGGGGGTGACAATCTTGTCATGTCATTCAGTGTATGTCACCAGGCAGGTGATAGTGTTCTCATGTCATTCAGTGTATATCACCAGGGGGTGACAATCTTGTCATGTCATTCAGTGTATGTCACCAGGGAGGTGATAGGGTTGTCATGTCATTCACTGTATGTCACCAGGGAGGTGATTATGTTCTCATGTCATTCAGTGTATGTCACCAGGGAGGTGACAATGTCATGTCATTCAGTGTGTGTAACCAGGGAGGTGACAATGTCATCATGTCATTCAGTGTATGTCACCAAGGAGATAACAATGTTGTCATGTCATTCAGTATATGTCAACCAGGAGGTGACAGTGTTGTCATGTCATTCAGTTTATGTTACCAGGGAGGTGCCAATATTGTCATGTCATTCAGTATATGTCACCAAGGACGTGACAATGTTGTCATGTCATTCACTGTATGTCACCAGGGAGGTGACAGTGTTGTCTTATCATTCAGTTTATGTTACCAGGAAGGTGACAGTGTTCTCATGTCATTCAGTGTGTGTCACCAGGGAGGTGACAATGTTGTCATGTCATTCAGTTTGTCACCAGGGAGGTGACAGTGTTGTTGTGTCAATCAGTGCATGTCACCAGGGGTGACAGTGTTGTCATGTCAGTCAGTGTAGGTCACCAGGCAGGTGACAGTGTTCTCATGTCATGCAGTGTATGTCACCAGCGAGGTGACATGTTGTCATGTCATTCAGTTTATGTCACCAGGGAGGTGACAGTGTTGTGTCAATCAGTGCATGTCACCAGGGAGGTGACAGTGTTCTCATGTCATTCAGTGTATGTCACAAGGCAGGTGACAATGTTCTCATGTTCTTCTGTGTACGTCACCAGGAAGATGACAGTGTTGTCATTCAATGTATGTCACCAGGAAGATGACAGTGTTGTCATTTCAATGTATGTCACCAGGAAGATGACAGTGTTGTCATTCAATGTATGTCACCAGGAAGATGACAATCCTGTCATTCAATGTATGTCACCAGGGAGATGACAGTGTGTTGTCATGTCATTATGTGTATAATTCAGTGCATGTCACCGGAGAGGAGACAGTGCTGCCTTGTCATTCAGTAATCTTGTTATTTCATTCAGTGTATGTCACCAGGTAGGTGACAGTATTGTCATGTCATTCAGTGTATTCACCAGGTAGGTGACAATGATGTTATTCAGTGTATGTCACCAGGGAGGTGACAATGTTGTCCATCATTCAGTGTATGTCACCAGGGAGGTGACAGTGTTGTCATGTCATTCAGTGTATGTCACCAGGGAGGTGACAATGTTGTCCAATCATTCAGTGCATGTCACCAGGGAGGTGACAGTGTTGTCATATCATTCAGGGTATGTCACCAGGGAGGTGACAATGTTGTCATGTCATTCAGTGTATGTCACCAGGAAGGTGAAAGTGTTGTCATTCAGTGTATGTCACCAGGAACGTGTCAGTGTTGTCTGTCATTCAGTGTATATCTCCATGGAGGTGAAAATGATGTCATTCAGGGTATTTCACCAGGGAGGTGACGATATTGTCATGTCATTCAATGTATGTCACCAGGGAGATGGCAGTGTTTTCATGTCATTCAGTGTATTTCACCAGGGAGGTGACAGTGTTGTCATGTCATTCTGTGTATGTCACCAGGGAGGTGACAGTGTTGATATGTCATTCAGTGTATGTCCCTGTAGAGGTGAATATGTTGTCGTGTCATTCGGTGTATGTCACCAGGGAGGTGACAGTGTTGTCATGTCTTTCAGTGTATGTCACCAGGAAGGTGACAATCTTGTTGTGCCATTCAGTGTTTGTCACCAAGGACTTGACAATGTTGCCATGTCATTCACTGTATGTCACAGCGAGGTGACAATGTTGTCTTGTCATTCAGTTTATGTTACCAGGGAGGTGACAGTGTCTCATGTCATTCTGTGTATGTCACCAGGAAGGTGACAATGATGTCATGTCATTCAGTGTATGTCACAGAGAGGTGACTGTGTTGTCCTATCATTCAGTGAGTGTATGTCATCAGGGAGGTGACAGTGTGTTGTCATTCAGTGTATGTCACCAGGAAGGTGTCAGAGTTGTCTTATCAGCCAGTGTATATCTCCAGGGAGGTGAAAATGATGTCATTCAGTATATTTCACCAGGGAAGTGACGATGTTGTCATGTCATTCAGTGTATGTCAACAGGTAGGTGCCAATGTTGACATGTCATTCAGTGTTTGTGTACCATGGAGGTGACAGTGTTGTCATTCATTGTATGTCACCAGGAAGGTGTCAGTGTTGTCTTGTCAGCCACTGTATATCTCCAGGGAGGTGAGAATGATGTTATTCAGTGTATTTCACCAGGGAGGTGACAGTGTTGTCATGTCATTTAGTGTATGTCACCAGGTAGATGATTCTATTGTCATGTCATTCAGTGTATGTCACCAGGTTTTCATTCAGAGGTGACAGTGTTGTCATACCATTCAGTGTAGGTCACCAGGGAGGTGACAGTGTTGTCGTGTCAATCTGTGCATGTCACCAGGGAGGTGACAGTGTTGTCGTGTCAATCAGTGCATGCCACCATGGAGATGACAATGTTGTCATGTCATTCAGTGTATGTCACCAGGGAGGTGACAATGTTCTCATGTCATTCAGTGTATGTCACCAGGGAGGTGATAGTGTTGTCATGTCATTCAGTGTATGTCACCAGGGAGGTGATAGTGTTGTCATGTCATTCAGTGTATGTCACCAAGGAGGTGACAATGATGTCATGTCATTCAGTGTATGTCACCAGGGAGGTGATAGTGTTGTCATTTAGTGCATGTCACCAGGGACGTGACAATGTCATGTCATTCACTGTACATCACCAGGGAGGTGGCAATGTCATTTCAATCTCTGTATGTCACCAGGGAGGTGACAGTGTTGTCATGTCATTCAGTGTATGTCACCAGGAAGGTGACAGTGTTGTCATGTCCTTCAGTGTATGTCACCAGGGAGGTGACAGTGTTGTCATGTCATTCAGTGTATGTCACCAGGGAGTTGATAGTGTTATGTCATTCTGTGTATGTCATCAAGAAGGTGAGAGTGTTGTCATGTCATTCTGTATATGTCACCAGGGAGGTGACAATGTTCTCATATCATTCAGTGTATGCCACCAGGGAGGTGATAGTGTTGTCATGTCATTCAGTGTATGTCCACCAGGGATTTGACAATGTTGTCAATCAATGTATGTCACAGGGGAGGTGACAGTGTTGTCATGTCATTCAGTGTATGTCACCAGGGAGGTGATAGTGTTGTCATGTCATTTAGTGTATGTCACAGGGAGGTGACAATTTTGTCATGTGATTCATTGTATGTCACCAGGGAAGTGACAGTGTTGCCATGTCATTCATTGGATGTCACCAGAGAGGTGACAGTGTTGTCACATCATTCAGTTTATGTCACCAGGCAGGTGACAATCTTGTCATGTCATTCAGTGTGTCATCAGGGAGGTGATAGTGTTGTCATGTCATTCAGTGTATTTCACCAGGGAGTTGATAGTGTTATGTCATTCTGTGTATGCCATCAGAAGGTGACAGTGTTGTCATGTCATTCTGTGTATGTCACCAGGTAGGTGACAGTGTTGTCCTATCATTCAGTGTATGTCACCAGGGAGGTGATAGTGTTCTGATGTCATTCAGTGTATGTCACCAGGTAGATGATAGTGTCATTCACTGTATGTCACCAGGGAGATGATAGTGTTGTCATGTCATTCACTGTATGTCACCAGGGAGGTGACAATGTTGTCATGTCATTCAGTGTATGTCACCAGGAAGGTGACAGTGTTGTCATGTCATTCAGTGTATGTCACCAGGGAGGTGACAATGTTGTCATGTCATTCAGTGTATATCACCAGGAAGGTGACAGTGTTGTCATGTCATTCAGTATGTGTCACCAGGGAGGTGATAGTGTTGTCATGTCCATCAGTGTATGTCACCAGGGAGGTGGCAATGTTGTCATGCCATTCAGTGTATGTCACCAGGGAGGTGATAGTGTTGTCATGTCATTCTGTGTTTGTGAACAAGAAGGTGAAGTGTTGTCATGTCATTCTGTGTATGTCACCAGGGACGTGACAGTGTTGTCATGTTGTTCAGTGTGTGTCACCGGGGAGGTGAGAGTGTTGTCATGTCAGTCAGTGTATATCACCAGGAATGTGACAATGTTGTCATGTCATTCAGTGTATGTCACCAGGGAGGTGACAGTGTTGTTATGTCATTCAGTGTATATCACCAGGAAGGTGACAATGTTATCATGTCATTCAGTGTATGTCACCAGAGAGGTGATAGTGTTGTCATAATCAGTCAGTGTATGTCACCAGAGAGGAGATAGTGTTGTCATGTCAGTCAGTGTATGTCACCAGAGACGTGATAGTGTTGTCATGTCAGTCTGTATGTCACCAGAGAGGTGATAGTGTTGGCATGTCAGTCACTGTATGTCACCAGGAAGGTGACAGTGTTGTCATGTCATTCAGTGTATATCACCAGGGAGGTGATAGTGTTGTCCCATCATTCAGTGTATGTCACCAGGGAGGTGACAGTGTTGTCATGTCATTCAGTGTATGTCACCAGGGAGGTGACAGCGTTGTCGTGTCATTCAGTGTATGTCACCAGGGAGGTGACAGTGTTGTCATGTCATTCAGTGTATGTCACTATGGAGGTGATAGTTTGTCATGTCAGTCTGTGTATGTCACTAGGGAGGTGATAGGGCTGTCATGTCATTTAGTGTATGTCACCAGGGAGGTGACAGTGTTGTCATGTCAGTCAGTGTATATCACCAGGAAGGTGACAGTGTTGTCATGTCATTCAGTGTGTGTCACCAGGAAGGTGATAGGGCTGTCATGTCATTTAGTGTATGTCACCAGGGAGGTGACAGTGTTGTCATGTCAGTCAGTGTATATCACCAGGAAGGTGACAGTGTTGTCATGTCAATCAGTGTATGTCACCAGGGAGTTGACAGTGTTGTCATGTCATTCTGTGTATGTCACCAGGTAGGTGACAATGTTGTCCTATCATTCAGTGTATGTCACCAGGGAGGTGATAGTGTTCTGATGTCATTCAGTGTATGTCACCAGGGAGGTGACATTGTTGTCATGTCATTTAGTGTATGTCACCAGGAAAGTGACAGTGTTGTCATGTCATTCAGTGTATGTCACCAGGAGGGTGACAATGTTATCATGTCATTCAGTGTATATCACCAGGAAGGTGACAGTGTTGTCATGTCATTCAGTATGTGTCACCAAGGAGGTGATAGTGTTTTCATGTCATCAGTGTATGTCACCAGGGAGGTGATAGTGTTGTCATGTCATTCTGTGTTTTGTGAACAAGAAGGTGAAAGTGTTGTCATGTCATTCTGTGTATGTCACCAGGGAGGTGACAGTAATGTCATGTTGTTCAGTGTATGTCACCAGGGAGGTGAGAGTGTTGTCATGTCAGTCAGTGTATATCACCAGGAAGGTGACAATGTTGTCATGTCATTCAGTGTATATCACCAGGAAGGTGACAATGTTACCATGTCATTCAGTGTATGTCACCAGAGAGGTGATAGTGTTGTCATGTCAGTCAGTGTATGTTACCAGAGAGGTGATAGTGTGTTGTCATGTCAGTCAGTGTATGTCACCAGAGACGTGATAGTGTTGTCCTGTCATTCAGTGTATGTTACCAGGGTGGTGAGAGTGTTGTGCATGTTATTCAGTGTATATCACCAGGGAGGTGAACGTGTTGTCATGTCATTCAGTGTATGTCACCAGGGAGGTGACAGTGTTGATATGTCATTCAGTGTATGTCACCAGGGAGGTGACAGTGTTGTCATGTCATTCAGTGTATATCACTATGGAGGTGATAGTTTTTGTCATGTCAGTCTGTGTATGTCACTAGGGAGGTGATAGGGCTGTCATGTCATTTAGTGTATGTCACCAGGGAGGTGACAGTGTGTGTCATGTCAGTCAGTGTATATCACCAGGAAGGTGACAGTGTTGTCATGTCAGTCAGTGTATATCACCAGGAAGGTGACAGTGTTGTCATGTCATTCAGTGTGTGTCACCAGGGAGGTGATGGTGTTGTCATGTCATTCAGTGTATGTCACCAGGAGGTGACAATGTTGTCATGTCATTCAGTGTATGGAGTTGACAGTGTTGTCATGTCATTCTGTGTATGTCACCAGGTAGGTGACAATGTTGACCTATCATTCAGTGTATGTCACCAGGGAGGTGATAGTGTTCTGATGTCATTCAGTGTGTGTCACCAGGGAGGTGACATTGTTGTCATGTCATTTAGTGTATGTCACCAGGAAAGTGACAGTGTTGTCATGTCATTCAGTGTATGTCACCAGGGAGGTGACAATGTTATCATGTCATTCAGTGTATATCACCAGGAAGGTGACAGTGTTGTCATGTCATTCAGTATGTGTCACCAAGGAGGTTATAGTGTTTTCATGTCATTCAGTGTATGTCACCAGGGAGGTGATAGTGTTGTCATGTCATTCTGTGTTTGTGAACAAGAAGGTGAAAGTGTTGTCGTGTCATTCAGTGTATGTCACCAGGGAGGTGAGAGTGTTGTCATGTCAGTCAGTGTATATCACCAGGAAGGTGACAATGTTGTCATGTCTTTCAGTGTATATCACCACCAGAGGTGACAATGTTGTCATGTCATTCACTGTATGTCACCAGAGAGGTGATAGTGCTGTTATGTCAGTCAGTGTATGTCACCAGAGAGGTGATAGTGTTGTCATTCAGTGTATGTCACCAGGGAGTGACAGTGTTGTCATGTCATTCTGTGTATGTCACCAGGGAGGTGACAGTGTTGTCATGCCATTCCGTGTGTGTATGTCATCAGGGAGGTGACAATGTTGTCCAATCATTCAGTGTATGTCACCAGGGAAGTGATAGTGATGTCATGTCATTTAGTGTATGTCACCAGGAAGGTGACAGTGTTGTCTTGTCATTCTGTGTATGTCACCCGGGAGCTGACAGTGTTGTCATGTTGTTCAGTGTATGTCACCAGGGAAGTGACAGTGTTGTCATGTTGTTCATTGTATGTCACCAGGGTGGTGAGAGTGTTGTGATGTTGTTTCATGTGTATGTCACAAGGGAGGTGATAGTGTTGTCATGTCATTCAGTGTATGTCACCAGGGAGGTGACATTGTGGTCATGTCATTTAGTGTATGTCACCAGGAAGGTGTCAGTGTTGTCATGTCATTCAATGTATGTCACCAGGGAGGTGACAATGTTGTCATGTCATTCAGTGTATGTCACCAAGAAGATGACAGTGTTGTCATGTCATTCAGTGTATGTCACCAGGGAGGTGACAGTGTTGTCATGTGATTCAGTGTATGTCACCAGGGAGGTGATAGTTTTGTCATGTCATTCTGTGTTTGTGAACAAGAAGGTGAAAGTGTTGTGTTGTCATGTCATTCTGTGTATGTCACCAGGGAGGTAACAGTGTTGTCATGTTGTTCAGTGTGTGTCACCGGGGAGGTGAGAGTGTTTTCATGTCAGTCAGTGTATATCACCAGGAAGGTGACAATATTGTCATGGCATTCAGTGTATGTCACCAGGGAGGTGACAGTGTTGTCATTCAGTGTATATCACCAGGAAGGTGACAATGTTGTCATGTCATTCAGTGTTTGTCACCAGGGAGGTGACAGTGTTGTCATGTCATTCAGTGTATGTCACCAGAGAGGTGATAGTGTTGTCATGTCAGTCAGTGTAAGTCACCAGGAAGGTGACCGTGTTGTCATGTCATTCAGTGTATATCACCAGGGAGGTGACAATGTTTTCATGTCATCAGTGTATGCCACCAGGGAGGTGACAGTGTTGTCATGTCATTCAGTGTATGTCACCAGAGAGGTGATAGTGTTGTCATGTCAGTCAGTGTATGTCACCAGGAAGGTGACAGTGTTGTCATGTCATTCAGTGTATATCACCAGGGAGGTGACAATGTGTTTCATGTCATTCAGTGTATGCCACCAGGGAGGTGACAGTGTTTCATGTCATTCAGTGTATATCACCAGGGAGGTGATAGTGTTGTCATGTCAGTCTGTGTTTATCACCAGGGATGTGACAGTGTTGTTATGTCATTCAGTGTATGTCACCAGGAAGGTGACATTCTTGTCATGTCATTCAGTGTATGTCACCAGGAAGGTGACATTCTTGTCATGTCATTCAGTGTATGTCACCAGGGAGGTGACAGTGTTGTCATGTCAGTCTGTGTATGTCACCAGGGAGGTCACAGTGTTGTCAAGTGAATCAGTGTATGTCACCAGGGAGGTGATACTGTTGTCATTTCATTCAGTGTATGTCACCAGGGAGGTGACAGTGTTGTCATGTCAGTCAGTGTATGTCTCCAGGGAGGTGACAGTGTTGTCCTATCATTCAGTGAATGTCACCAGGAAGGTGACAGTGTTGTCATGTCGTTCAGTGTATGTCACCAGGGAGGTGACAGTGTTGTCATGTTATTCAGTGTATGTCACCAGGGAGGTGACAGTGTTGTCATGTCAGTCAGTGTATATCACCAGGAAGGTGACAGTGTTGTCATGTCATTCAATGTGTGTCACCAGGGAGGTGACAGTGTTCTCATGTCATTCAGTGTGTGTCACCAGGAAGGTGACAGTGTTGTCATGTCATTCAGTGTATGTCACCAGGGAGGTGACAGTGTTGTCATGTCATTCTGCTGCGTATCATCAAGAAGGTGGCAGTGTTGTCATGTCATTCAGTGTATGTCACCAGGAAGGTGACAGTGTTGTCATGTTATTCAGTGTATGTCACCAGGGAGGTGATAGTGTTGTCATGTGATTCTGTGTATGTCACACAGGGAGGTGACAGTGTTGTCATATCAGTGAGTGCGTATCACCAGGAAGGTGAGAATGTTGTCATGTCATTCAGTGTATGTCATTGAGAAGGTGACAGTGTTGTCATGTCATTCTGTGTATGTCACCAGGAAGCTGACGATGTTGTCATGTCGTTCAGTGTATGTCACCAGGGATGTGACAGTGTTGTCATGTCATTCAGTGTATGTCACCAGGGAGGGTTTGTGTGTGTCATGTCATTCAGTGTATGTCACCAGGGAGGTGACAGTGTTGTCATGTTATTCATGTCTATGTCACCAGGGAGATGACAGTGTTGTCATGTCAGTCAGTGTGTATCATCAGGAAGGTGACAGTGTTGTCATGTCATTCAGTATATGTTATTGAGAAGGTGACCATGTTGTCATGTCATTCTCTGTCACCAGGGAGGTGACAGTGTTGTCATGTCATTCAGTGTATGTCACCAGGGAGGTGACAAGGATGTCATGTCATTCAGTGTTTGTCACTAGAGAGGTGACAGTGTTGTCAGGTCATTCAGTGTATGTCACCAGGGAGATGACAATGTCATGTCATTCAGTGTATGTCACTAGGGATTTACAATGTTGTCATTCAGTGTAAGCCGCCAAGGAGGTTACTTTGTTCTCATGTCATTCAGTGTATGTCACCAGGGAGTTGACAATGATGTAATGTCATTCAGTGTATGTCACCCCAGGCAGGTGACAGTTTTCTCATGTCATTCAGTGTATGTCACCAGGGAGGTGACAGTGTCATGTCATTCAGTGTATGTCACCAGAGAGGTGACAATGTTGTCATGTCTTTCATGTGTATGTCTTTCCCAGATCGGTGACAGTGTCGTCATGTCATTCAGTGTATGTCATTGAGAAGGTGACCATGTTGTCATGTCATTCTCTGTCACCAGGGAGGTGACAGTGTTGTCATGTCATTCAGTGTATGTCACCAGGGAGGTGACAATGATGTCATGTCATTCAGTGTTTGTCACTAGAGAGGAGGTGACAGTGTTGTCAGGTCATTCAGTGTATGTCACCAGGGAGATGACAATGTCATGTCATTCAGTGTATGTCACTAGGGATTGAAATGTTGTTGTCATTCAGTGTAAGCCGCCAAGGAGGTTACTTTGTTCTCATGTCATTCAGTGTATGTCACCAGGCAGGTGACAATGATGTAATGTCATTCAGTGTATGTCACCAGGCAGGTGACAGTTTTCTCATGTCATTCAGTGTATATGTCAACAGGGAGATGACAATGGTGTCATGCCATTCAGTGTATGTCACCAGGGAGGTGACAGTGTTGTCATTCAGTGTATGTCACCAGAGAGGTGACAATGTTGTCGTGTCTTTCAGTGCATGTCACCAGGAGGGTGACAGTGTTGTCATTCAGTGTATGTCACCAGGGAGGTGACAGTGTTCTCATGTCATTCAATGTATGTCACCAGAGAGGTTACATTGTTCCAGTGTCATTCAGTGTATGTCACCAGGGAGGTGACCGTGTTCTCATGTCATTCAATGTATGTCACCAGAGAGGTTACATTGTTCCAGTGTCATTCAGTGTATGTCACCAGGGAGGTGACAGTGTTGTCATGTCGTTCAGTGTATGTCACGGAGGCGACAGTGTTTTCATGTCGTTCAGTGTATGTCACGGAGGCGACAGTGTTGTCATGTCGTTCAGTGTATGTCACGGAGGCGACAGTGTTGTCATGTCATTCAGTGTATGTCACCAGGGAGGTGAGAGTGTTGTCATGTCGTTGAGTGTATGTCACCAGGGAGGTGACAGTGTTGTCATGTCATTCAGTGTATGTCACCAGGGAGGTGACAGTGTTGTTACGTCATTCAGTGTATGTCACCAGGGATTTGACAATGGTGTCATTCAGTATATGTCACCATGGAGATGACAGTGTTGTCATGTCATTCAGTGTGTGTCACCAGGGAGGTGACAGTGTTGTCATGTCATTTAGTGTATGTCACCAGGGATGTGACAGTGCTGTTATGCCATTCAGTCTATGTCACCAGGGAGGTGTCAGTGCTGTCATGTTAATCAGTTATGCCATTTAGTTTATGTCACCGGGGAGGTGATAATGTCATTCAGTGTGTGTCACCAGGGAGATGACAATGTTGTCATTCAGTGTATCTCACCAGGGAGGTGACTGTGTTGTAATGTCATTCAGTGTATATCACCAGGAAGGTGACGGTGTTGTCATGTCATTCAGTGTATGTCACCAGGAAGGTGACAATGTTGTCATGTCATTCAGCGTATGTCACCAGGGAGGTGACAATGATGTCATTCAATATATGTCACCAGGGAGATTAGAATGTTGTCATGTCATTCGGTGTATATCACCAGGGAGGTGACAATTTTGTCATGTCATTTAGGGTATGGTTTTCTGAATTATATGGACTAAATGTTTTGGCAAGGTAAAAATCTCTCCCACACTTTCATTTATTGATGGAAGATCTATTCACAAATGGGTTAGAAATGGAGTCTTCACAGGGTAATACACATTTTTGACTTTTTGTTCAAGCTGCAAGTTTGATTTTTAGCATTGATAACAACACAGCAGCACGCATGTTTATAATTTGAAGAAAAGCAATAAAATATAGCACTTTTCACATCCATTTTTTTTTTTTTGCAGTGATAAACATTCAGTTTGCTTGTTTTCTCTCTCTATCCCTTTCACATGCAATGTCTTGGCCCATCCACTGCCCTACTCCTGAAACATGGTGCAAAATGATGGTCAGTTTTAAACAGCTGAAGTGATGTGATGGGATAGTTTTTAACAATGAGGGGGTGGGATGTGAGAGTCAGTGACAACTTTCATGGTGTACTCTGACAGTTAATGATGCAGTGTAACGGTTTGTAACCGCTTCTGTGGTGCAGTATAACAGTGAGAACTTTTCATGATGTAGTATGACAGCCACTTGTGGCATCTTTTGTGATGCAGTACAACAGTCTGTTTTTGTGACAGCTTCATTGATAGCAGTGTGACATCAGTTTGTGTGACCTCTGTCATGGTGCAATGTGACAGCTGCCAGAGTGTCAGTCTGTGACAGCTATCATTGTGTTGTGTGGTAGTTTGTGACAGCTTTTGTGGTGCTGTGTGACGGTTTGTGACAACTGTCATGATGCGATGTGACAATCCATTTGTAACAAGTTTTATGGGGGGATGTGACTGTCCATTTGTAACAGTTTTCACGGAGCGATATAAGAATCCGTATGTGATATTATTTCTAGCATGTTGTGACTTTGACTTTGTGACAACCTTCATGGTGTAGTGTGATAGTTTCATGTTAAGATGTGACAGTTTACGACAACTTTCTTGATGCAGCATGAGAGTCAGTTTATGACAAAATTCATGATGCTATGTTACTGTTTATGAGCACTTTAAATGGTGATATGTAGGAGTCAGTTTGTGACACTTTTGTGGTGCTATGTAACAATCAGTTTGTGACAAGTTTTATGGTGCGATTTGATGGTTAGTTTGTGACAACCTTCCTAGTGAGATGTGACAATCAGTTTGTGACAGGTTTCATGGTGCGATTTGATGGTTAGTTTGTGACATCCTTCCTAGTGAGATGTGACAATCAGTTTGCAACAGGTTTCATGGTTGGATTTGATGGTTAGTTTGTGACAACCTTCTTAGTGAGATGTGACAATCAGTTTGTGACAGGTTTCATGGTGCGATTTGATGGTTGGTTTGTGACATCCTTCCTAGTGAGATGTGACAATCAGTTTGTGACAACCTTCCTAGTGAGATGTGACAATCAGTTTGTGACAGCCTTCCTAGTGAGATGTGACAATCAGTTTGTGACAGGTTTCATGGTGCGATTTGATGGTTGGTTTGTGACAACCTTCCTAGTGAGATGTGACAATCAGTTTTGTGACAAATGTCACGATGGGATATGACAGTCAGCTCATGACAAGTTTTATGGCGAGACGTAACAATCAGTTTGCGACAGCTTTTTGTGTGTGTGTACAATTTCACAATCGGTTTGTGACTACTTCCATGGTGTGATGTGATGGGTTGGTTTTGTGACAACTTCCGTTATGCAATGGGACAACCAATTTGTGACACTGATGATAATGCAGGGGTAGAAGGCAATTCTAGTGGTAAGTGTCATAACTGATGATGAGAGTCATGGCGGGCATGTTTTATTGTTACCTACAGAGTTGCAGACTTCGATCCTGGTGGCAGTTGTGATCATTGATAGTGAGAGTGAATCGGTGATGATTGAGGTGCGGTATGTTTATCTGTTACAGTGGTTGTAAGTGTGACCATTGGTGATGAGATGGTGAGTAATATGTTGTGCTTTTATTTACAGAGTGGTGGAATGCAACTCGGGATGTAAATGTGATAGTCGATGTCGAAACCGTGTGGCACAGAATGGTCTCAGTTGTCGTCTGCAAGTCTTCAAAACAGAAAAGCGGTAATGACACGTGGAAGAGTGGGATGTACTTGGACATAGTGGGGAAGGCTGTGTGTGTGTTTGTTTTGTGTGTGTGTGTGTGTGTGTGTGTGTGTGTGTGTGTGTGTGAATTTGTGTGTGTGTGTGTGTGTGTGTGTATGTGTGTGTGTGTGAGTGTATGTGTGTGTGTGTGTGAGGGAGTGTATATGTGTGTGTGTGTGAGTGTATATGTGTGTGTGAGTGTGTATATGTGTGTGTGCATACATTTATGATTAATTAAAGGTGACTGGACAAGTAGCAAAACTACTGCTGCTGCTGTTGTCATTACTCTTTCTTATTTTGAAAAATTGAAACAAGTTCTGTTGCTGTTGAACTGTACTCTGCTCCAAGAGCAGAACAGACATACGTACATAAACATGCAAGCACGCTCACACACATGTGCACATGCACACACACGCACATGCTTGCACACACACACATGCACATACATGCATTCACACGCCCGTACACACACACACACACACACACACACACACACACACACACACACACACATATATTTGTAACCCCCTTAGTGCCATGTATTTGTTTTGCTGCTGTTGCCTGTTTGCAGAGTAACCGTTGGAAGCAGAAGGCAATAATTAATTACCAAAAAAAATGTAGCATGCAAGCTATTGCAAGAAAACATGCAGAATCCATGAAATTAACTAACTACCTATGACATTTTTATGTTTGTTTAACTCACTGGTTAGCAGTGTGTGAGTGTGTGTGTGTTTGCATAAAAATTTATGAGTTTATGTACAAGTGTATATACATGCGAGCATCTATGTGTGTGTGTGTGTGTGTGCGTGTGCGTGTGTCCATGAAGAATTTTAGTGAATACACATTGATTTCTGTAAAGAGGTTAAATGATCAGAATGATGTATTATCCAAAGTATACATAAGTGAGGTGGGGATTTTTCTTGTCAAACTCTGCATTTCTACAGCAGAATCTTTCTTTTTTCCCTTGTTTGTTTAATGTAACCCTTGCTGTCTGTATGAGTTCATGAGCTACACGTACACACACACACACACACACACACACACACACACATACACACACACACACATACACACACACCACACACACACACACACACACACACACACACACACACACACACACACTCTCACACACACACACCCACACACATACACACACGCTCACACACACACACACACACGCTCACACACACACACACACACACACACACACACACACACACACACACACACACTCACACACACACACACACACACACACACACACACACACACACACACACACACACAGGCACTTACTCGCACACATGCGTGCATGCATGCGCATGCAATGTGCACAACAGTACACTGACAGGCCAGTGGTGAGGGAACAGTGCACGTTGTACAGGGGCTGGGGTCTGCGCTGTCTGAACGACATCCCTAAAGGTGGCTTCATCTGTATCTAC
This sequence comes from Conus betulinus, assembly GCA_016801955.1. Lineage (NCBI taxonomy): Eukaryota > Metazoa > Mollusca > Gastropoda > Neogastropoda > Conidae > Conus > Conus betulinus. The sequence continues at coordinate 198,532 of JADBJO010003948.1, read as the reverse complement.
GCTGGACAGCTCCTCACCGACATGGGGGCCAATGATGTATGCAGATCAGTCCTCTGCCTTGCTCTTGTCTGGTCTTTCTCCTTCAAAGAAAAATACGGCTTATTCATTTGAAAGGTTTTTTTTTGTCCATATCTTCTAAACTGTTACAGAGCTTCTTGTTGTTGTGTTGTTTTCACCTACACCTTTGAATTACAACAACATTGTTGTAATTTTTTTTTTTTCAGAAGAATTTACAGGAGGCTGGGAAGAACTTGCACAAGTTGAAAGAATGTAGTCAAGTTAGAAACCATTAGGTGAAAGGTATACCGAGTTCAGGGATGATGATTGCACACAACATATTCAGAAAAGCCGCTGACCTACATTTTGTTTTTTTTAAATTAATTTTGTGTTATGGCTTTTTGTTATCTTTTTTTCTTTTCATTTTCTGAATATGTAATCCGTTATCAACGTTAAAGTCAATTTATGTCCTTTTAGATAGTTAAATGCAAGTTGTGCTGGCTGCTTTTTCTTTCTCTCTGCATACGCAGGCTGATACTCCTGCAGACGTTCCCTGTATAGACAGGCAAGGATTAATCCCACTTACCCATCAGAGGGAGTGGAGTTTTGTGTGTATGACGGTTTTTTTTATCCGGCCATTAAGGCAGCCATGCTTCAGCTTCAGGAAGGTGCAAGCTATGTGTAACGTGTCATTCATACTAACGACCAAACTGGCCTTCTCTTCCAAAAGTTGGTGATGGGGTTTTATGTGTTTGCAAAATGTTGTGGGTGCGTTCACATATGGAACTTCAGTTTTTAGTCTTATTCAAAGGACTGTATGGAAAATGTAGTCAGAACCAATGTTAACTCCGAGGGAAAAATCCCCCTGTACGGAAACAGCCCAGTAGAGATTCGAACCCGCAATCCCAGGATCACCAAGATTACGAGTCTGACGACGCTCTACCACTGAGCTATTCTGGCCCCTGTGCTGGCTGTTAAGGATATACAGAGTGTAGAGTCTGCTTAACTTTAAGCCCCTATTTCTCAGAATGGCTGATCACTGACAGGTCAACATCAGAAGTCTCTGACTTTGTCGTGGAAAAACTTGCAGGCATGCTTTTGATTCCATGAGAAAGAGAACGTTCTGAAGTTTTCATTCACATTGTAATCCAGTTTTCATTCACGCTGTAATCTAGTTTTCATTCACACTGTAGCCTAGTTTTCATACACACTGTAATCTGGTTTTCATTCACACTGTAATCTAGTTTTCATTCACACTGTAATCTAGTGTTCATTCACAGTGTAACCTAGTTTTCATTCACACTGTAATCTAGGTTTCATGCACACTCTAATCTAGTTTTCATTCACACTGTAATCTAGTGTTCATTCACACTGTAGTCTAGTGTTCATTCACACTGTAGTCTAGTGTTCATTCACACTGTAACCTAGTGTTCATATCCACTATAATCTAGTTTTCATACACACTATAACCTAGTTTTCATTCACACTGTAACCTAGTTTTCATTCACACTGTAATCTAGTTTTCATTTCACACTGTAACCTAGTTTTCATTCACATTGTAACCTAGTTTTCATTCACACTGGAATCTAGTTTTCATTCACATTGGAACCTAGTTTTCATTCACACTGTAATCTAGCTTTCGTTCACACTGGAATCAAGTTTTCATTCACACTGTAATCTAGTGTTCATTCACACTGTAATCTAGTTTTCATTCACACTGCAATCTAGTTTTCATTCACACTGTAACCTAGTTTCATTCACACTGCAATCTAGTTTTCATTCACACTATAACCAAGTTTTCATACACACTGTAACCTAGTTTTCATTCTCACTTTAATCTAGTTTTCATACACACTGTAATCTAGTTTTCATTCACACTCTAATCTAGTTTTCATTCACACTGGAATCAAGTTTTCATACACACTATAATCTAGTTTTCATACCCACTATAATCTAGAGTTGTTGTTTTGTTTGACATGGAGTGTACCTGTTGTGGTGATGGATCACTAGTAACTTAGGTGATAAAGACATTTGCCTATGATTAGTATGAATCGTCCAGTTGTAAGACAGGGACAGGGGTCCAGTTGCTGTGGCACAGTGCTCTCTAACACAGACTGTCATTTTGCATTTCAAACTCCACCAGGAACTAAATGTCTGTTGAGGATTGTGTGGACCTTTCCCTGTCCACAGCAGAATGTGCCAAGGGGTCAAACGGGTACTACAACCAGGTGTCACCCTCTCTTGGGATGCAGCTTGGAGAGAGGTGATCACAAACTTCCCTCAACCAACACTGCATGTATGATTACTCTGTGGATATAGTTGACATCAGGGTAGAATAAAGCCATACCCCAATATCTGTAACAAAACCGGAATGCTATCTTCATCATCATTGTCCATGTTGGTAGCCGTTAAACAGCTTTAACAATTCTGATGGTGACTTTAGTTATGTTGGGCCCTCCTCTTCTGCACTTGTGTTGGGCTCAACTCAAGGTGTTTACTGTTGGGTTCACATCAGGGTATTCAAGGTTGGGTTCATGTCGTGTTCAGTAGAGTTGAACTGGACTTCATTTGAGGTAATGTTGCACTGTGATAAGACTTCACTGAGGTGATTTTATGCTGTAATGGGACTTCTCTGAGACAGTCTTGTGCTGTCACAGGACGGCAAGCAGTACGGTGACGAACACCTGGCAGAACTGGACTTCATTGAGGTAGTGTTGCACTACAATAAGACTTCACTGAGGTGATTTTACACTGTAATGGGACTTCTCTGAGACAGTCTTGTGCTGTCACAGGACGGCAAGCAGTATGGTGACGAATACCTGGCAGAACTGGACTTCATTGAGGTGGGTGGAGCGGCAGAAGGAGGGCTACGAGAGTGATGTGGAGGAGCCCAGTGACATCATCAATGACAACGCTGAGGAGGAGGATGATGACTACCACAGTGAGAATGCCGACAACGATCTGGCCAACTCCAGTGACAGGTGAATGTCTGATGATGCTTGGTTTGCCTTCAAATGGGTCGCTCATCTGTGGTCATCTCCATGGAGCTCAGTCGTTGAAAATAGTTTCTTCCTTTTTCAGCCCATTCTGAGTGTTAACATATATTCATACTTTTGTTTCATTTCTGGGTAGTCTGGTTATGGTCTAATCATGGTTTCACGTACATGCACTCCAACCTGAAACAATGTGTAACCAGGTTTGGTGCTCCTCCCACTTCAAAGAGAGAACTATAAAGCTGAATGCCAGAAGGCATAAGATGTAAGGTCTTATAGAATGAACAGGTTTGTCCTGATAATGTTGACTTTCAGGAGTGCCGCGGGTCATTCTTAGTTGAGAAGTTTTATGGCAATATGTTTGCATGTTATGTGGAAGATTGTTTGAAAGGAATTATATTTGTTTATAATTGTCACTTTTTTTTAAGCCAGATGGTTTGCTTTTGTTGCTGGTTTTATGTGCTGTTATTATTTTTGTGTATGTTTTATGATCCGATTGAATTTCTTACTAAAAAAAAAAAAAATGAAGTGTGTGTGTGTGTGTGTGTGTGTGTGTGTGTGTGTGTGTGTGTTCATTGCAAATCGAGCAATAAACCAGTAGCAGAGCATGCCACTAAGCAGTCATCATGTTTGCTTAACAGCGAGAAAGTTGGATTATGTCATTTATATACTCTCATTTAACTTTCAGTTTGTTTTACATTATTTTGTTTCCTTTTTTTTATTCTGTTATGTGGACCAAAAAAAGTTCTGATTGCATTATGGATGATATCAAATTAGCACAATGCAAGTTGTGAGAGAAAGATATAGGCTGACTGTATCAATTGAATGTAGACTCTGTGTGTGTGTGTGTGTGTGTGTGTGTGTGTGTGTGTGTGTGTGTGTGTGTGTGTGTGTGTGTGCGTGTGTATGTGTGTGTGTGTGCGTGTGTGTGTGTGTGTGTGTGTGTGTGTGTGTGTGTGTGTGTGTGTGTGTGTGTGTGTGTGTGTGTGTGTGTATGTGTGTGTGTGTGTGTGTGTGTGTGTGTGTGTGACTTTACTGCAGTGACTTTGACACTAGCGGAGGTCAGAGAGTGGAAGGCAAGGTCCATGCCACAAGGTCAGTGATTACTCTGTGTGTGTGCGTGTGTGTGTGTGTGCGTGTGCGTGTGTATTCGTGTGTGTGTGTGTGTGCGTGTGTGTGTGTGAATGTGTGTGTGTGTGTGTGTGTGTGTGTCTGTGTGTGTATATGTGTGTGTGTGTGTGTGTGTGTGTGTGTGTGTGTTTATGTGTGGGTGTGAAGGTGTACGAATGTGTGTTAATGTGTGCACATGCCCATATTGTGTACCTGTATGTGTGTGTGTGTGTGTGTGTGTTTACAATACGTGTCACACTCATATGTGCATTCCCATGTGTGCTAGTGGGGTTTATGTGTTTTAACCATATGCGCACATAGTCATAGTGGTGCATTTGGGGGGAAAATCTGCAGTTCTCTCTGGTTGATGTCAAGCAGACAGACAGGCTGGGAACCAAAGCCCCATTCACTGAACAAAGCAGACGGACTGCAAGGGATTGTAACATGTGAGGCAAAAACCTGGGTTTCTTTTTTGCGCGCTTGTCAACTCTCAGTTAAGATGATAAAAGATCGTTTGAAGAAAAAAAAAATAAGAGAAAAAAAAAACGCCAAAAAACCTGGGTTTCCGTAATGAAGACAAGGTTGACGCTGGTTATAGCCAACGATAGTGTGCCATCTTGAAATGTCCCATAAGGCACAAACATTGCATGGTTACAAAGGGGAACTCCGGGCACACAGAAGTCAGGTCCTGTAGGTGTCTTCAGCAGTACATCATTGAAACCAGCAAATGCCAGTGAGAGATGAAGTAGCTGTAGCCAAAGGAATGGAGTGCTGCAAGAAGTCAACAAAATCAGTGGCGTGGACGGAACAGGCAAAGTGGAAGTAACAGAAACATTTATAACAACCATGCCCATGTCTTTCTGAACACTGGCAGGCAGAATACGGTCACAAGTTGATGACTTGATGTTGCAAACTGAATCTGGATGTCTGAGAGAAAAACGAAACAGTATGGTGCATGGGTTGAGTCCATATGACTTCCTGAAGAATGTTATTCATTGCAAACAAGGGAGCATGCTTCCTTGACAATGAAAGGAAAGAGAGTGATAATAAAGGTCACAATTGGAAGTGATGTATGAGGTCAGAGATAGTCAATAAAAGGAAGGAGAGTGACGATAAAGGTCACAACTGGAAGTGATGTATGAGGTCAGTGGAGGTAGCCAATACAAGGAAAGAGAGTGACGATAAAGGTCACAACTGGAAGTGATGTATGAGGTCAGTGGAGATCGCCAATGAAGGAAAGAGAGAGTGACGATAAAGGTCACAACTGGACGTGATGTATGAGGTCAATGGAGATAGCCAGTGGTTTGTGTGGGAGTTGGAATGAGAGGTATGGGATTGATGCCTCTGAGGGAACACAGGTGTTGTGTTGATGACGGTGGATGTGCTGAATACAGAACTACACGTAACTGAAGGTGTACTTATGAAGTGATGATAATAATGCCCATGTGCTGTTGAGTGAAGTATAATTAAAGCATTTGCATGGTGTGTTGCAAGTGATAATAGAGTCTGTATGTTAACAGATAACAGATAAAGATAAGTGAAAGCCTTGGATGAGAGAATTAGTATGTTGTTAACAGATACAGATAACTGAAAGCCTTCTTTATGGTAGTTTATATGATATGCAATGTTTACAGAGCCACGCACAGTTGAAAGCATTCATATAATGGTCAGTGATGATAAAATTCTAGTGTAATGTTCAGAGAACTGCACATGATTTAAAGCGATCACACTGTGGTTTTATGATCAAAAAACGATTCTGTGTGATATACAGAGAAGTACAGTTTATTGAAAGCATTCAAATGGTGGTTTATGACAATAAAAGATCCTGTGTGATATGTACAGAACTAAGCATAATTAAAGGTATTTCCAAAATGCTTTATGATGGTAAAAGATCCAATGTGGTGTTTACAGACATACACATAATTGAAGGCATTGACACGTCAGTTTATGGTGATAAAAGATTCCATACGATGCTTACAGAAGGAGGTCAAAGCTGGACTCTCCAGACCCTGAGCAACAGAGCGAAAAGACGAAACCAGAGCCACTAAATAAACTGGTGCTGAAGCGACATTCTACTGACAGCAAAGAATGGTACATGCAACTGTTTGTCACAGTTTTCTACTTGTAGTCTGAGTATGTAGGAATATGTTAGCATGAAAAACTTTAATCTGTGTAGGAGTTTGTCACAGTATTCTACGGTAGTCTGAGTGGATAGAGTTTGTGCTACACAGCAGTCTGAATGTGTTAAACAGTTTGTAAGCGAGTTCTGCTGTGGTCTGAATGTGGGTGGTTTTGTCTCTGTGTTACAATTGGAGGAATTTGGTATGGTGTTCCGCTATAATATTGAATGTGTTGCAAGTTTTTTTTGGGTTTTTTTCTGTGTTCTACTACAGTCTGAGTGTGTTAGAGTTTTTGATTTTCTTTTTCTGTCATCTGAGTGTGGAGCATTCTGTTGTCTGCTATCTGAAAAGACATTCCACATGGCAGTCAGAGTGTGCAGGAATGTGTATCTGTGTATATAGAGGGGGTGTCATAGTGGTCTGTTGTCTGAAGCCATTGTACGTTGAGCGTGTGATTGCTATTGCTTGTCTATATCTGATCATGTGAGGTTTGTCAATATTGGCTATTGTGTGAAGTCAGAGTGTGTGAGGTTGGTCATTCTTGTCTGTAGTGTGAATATGTAGAAGTTTGTTGTTGTCTTCTATTGTTTTGTTGATGTTTTTCATTGTTGTCTATTGTCTGCAATAAGAGTCTGTAGGAGTGTGTTATTGTTGTCTATTGTCTGCAGTAAGTGTCTGTAGGAGTGTGTCATTGTTGTCTGCAGTAAGAGTCTGTAGGAGTGTGTCATTGTTGTCTGTTGTCTGCAGTAAGTGTCTGTAGGAGTGTGAATTGTTGTCTGTTGTCTGCAGTAAGAGTCTGTAGGAGTGTGTTATTGTTGTCTATTGTCTGCAGTAAGTGTCTGTAGGAGTGTGTCACTGTTGTCTGCAGTAAGAGTCTGTAGGAGTGTGTCATTGTTGTCTATTGTCTGCAGTAAGTGTCTGTAGGAGTGTGAATTGTTGTCTGCAGTAAGTGTCTGTAGGAGTGTGTCACTGTTGTCTGCAGTAAGAGTCTGTAAGAGTGTGTTATTGTTGTCTGTTGTCTGCAGTAAGAGTATGTAAGGGTTTGTCATTGTTGCCCAGTGATGTTAAGTTTTTAATTGTCGACTGCTGTCTGCAGAATGAGTATCAAGAGTTTGCTGTTATAGGTGTCTCTGTTGTCTGTAGTTTGAGTATGTTGCAGACCTGTTCATGCATATGATTTTGCTGTGTTTTGTTTACATTTTGGGCGAAAATGCCATAAATAGGAAGAACCAGAAAAAGAAATGCGGCTAGGGAAAAACCTTAGAAAGTTCTTGAGCAGCAACTGCACTTGCACGGTGTAACATGTTGTCTTGATTTGCGGATTTGTGATTCTTTGACTGAAGAGTGACAACGCTCAGCAGCTATGGCAAGAAATCAGGTCTGGCTGTGTTAGGTCTTCAGACACATGCCAACAACAGGGGGGACTACTTTGGAACAACAGGGCGCACTACAGACCTGGAATTTACGAAAAAAAAAATGGCAGGAGAGCATTAATTGGTGCCAAAGTATGCAGATGAATCAGGTTTGAAAGCAATTTGTATTTAGGAAAACTATGTGTGCTGAATCTAGTCGCAAAGTAAGGTGACGGCAGGCAGCAATCTAAACAAATTTGAAATGTGAGTGATAATGCACTGCCAACAAACCGTAGACAAACGAATCACTGGCGTCGTATACTATACCATGTCAGACCATAGCATTAAACGGCTGTCAGTCAGCTCTGTCAGGCCGAAGTTTTGTGGCGAATGCAGTCATAAGATAGTCACGTGACGCCCACCCTACTTCCGCCTACGGAAGATACCGAAGTTCATGTACTGTACGTCATTCTTCTTCGGCCTGTCACCCAAGCAAGATAAGTCTTGTGCTCTGTCTCGCCTATACTTTGCCTTTGTGTGAAGATTGCTGTGTTCGCATTCTGAACTCATTTATTTGTGGCTTGTGCTTACCCCTCAGAGTAATCTTGACGTGTGAGGTTATCGGTGGGCTAGCATTCTAACCTTTATTTTCGGAATTATTCTCGCGATTGTGTGCTCCCGGTTCCTGCATTCTGCGTAACCGGTTCAGATTGATTGGCATTTTCCATCGCCGCGTTCATCGCTGGTTCGGTGCCTCTTTTATCCATCGGCCTTGCCTTTTCAATCGCCTTCTGCCCATTCGCCACTAAATTCCGTTTCTTCCCTCGCCGTCATTTATACCACGATCCCACAACCTCCTGTGCGACGATCGTGAGCCGGTCTCGTCGCCATCTTGTTTTGCACCGGTCTCCCCCTCTTGTGCACCAACTTCTAACCCACGGTATTTTACGTGGGTTTTTTCGTCCAGAATTTGCTTCCTTCTATTGGGTTGCCCCCTTTCATTCATTTGTCACAAATTCTCGCTCGCCTTCGTGTCCTTAACGATCGCGATCGACCGTCGTCATTGTATTTACACGTGGCGTTACTCAGCACTTTGGGCCCACGCCACGGTCGCTTCTCACGCACGGTTTCGCTCATTTCTGCTGCGCTTTGTGTCCCTGTACGGACTTGTTTACCTTTATATTCCATTGTGTGCGTTGTTTACTTTTATATTTTTATTGTGTGCGCACGGTCGATCGATTGACCTGGTTATCCTCCTTGATCGACCGTCGTGTCTCCCGCTTACGATGTGTGCTCCGGTTTCGCTCGGCGCCATCGCCCAATATGGTGAAGGACTTGGCTGGGTCGAGCAACAACTCTGACGTTCAGGGTTCGCTCACATTCCCGGAGGACCCACGAGTTGGTTCCAAACCCCCCGAACGAACCGTTCTCTCCTTGGGAGAACGGACGGCCGCGGTAGACGGAGACGACCCTCCCGCGGAGGGGACGCGGGAATCTCCCTCCTCTACCCGACCGACGAACGCACGACGTTGCGTTCGAAAGCTAAAAGGCAACCGGCTGCGATTTCTAAGTGCCTTTCGTTCGACCTGCCCAGGAAATCTAAGGGCAAGGCCCCCCTTAAGGGACCCCCTCTAGCCAAAACATCCGAGCGGGATTCCGCTTCTCCTCCAGCCACCCTGCCTTCTAGCTTTCCTGCGCATAGTCAGACATCCAGTTACTATGCCGAGTCACGCGACCCCCGGACCCCGGGGACCTTTTGCCGGCCGCGGACAGGCACGGGTGACGGCCTTGGGCTGGAACCCCCACCCGTCACTCGCATTTATGAGACGCGCGGGTCCACTCCTTCCCCCATCTGGACTCGCCGTCTCACGACGCTCTCCCCCACCGTGCACAGGTGCAGCCAACACCCCTGCACGAGGAGCGTCCGTTATCTCCGGATGCAGTGTTATGGCCACGTCTTGGCACGACCATGCACATGTCCATAACTCTGGGCGTATGGGAACACCGAGTGCATCCACCGGTTGTGAACTTGCACAAAGACGGCCGACCAACCCCGCTCGCCCGTCGCAGGGTCCCCTAGGGGTTCAGGACGTTGGGGGTCCGACCTACTCGGCCCCCCACTTGGGCAACGTCCTCGGTCCCGTTCCTCCGGGGGGAGGATCTACCAGCGGGACCACGGGTAACCTGCCCTATTCTTCTGGGGCCCGGCACGCTCCCGGGGGGGGACCACATACCATGGTCGATTACTATTCCCCCCCTGCTGCTCCAGGTTACCCTGGTCCCCGGCGAGTCCCTGCACAGTACTCTGGGCCGCCACAGCCCGCTTATCTCCCCGGGGACCAGTGGCTCTATGCCCCCGAGAGGGACCAGTGGCTCAATACACACACCCAACCTGAACAACTATTTGGTCGATTGTGGCACCCAACCTCGCAGACTTGGGTCGACCTGGGTCTCCCACCTCGGGCGCTGTCCGATCGGCAGTCCGGGCTCTCCCACCCTAGCCCGTCTGCCGAGCATAGAGCCACGAGGGTCCCGCCCTCCCCCCCCCCCCCCCCCCCCCCCCCCCCCCCCCCCCCACCACCCTACCAGGGCGGGACCCTCGCGCACCCGCGCAGATGCCCCCTGAGGAAGACCTCCCTTCCCAGGGACTAGACTCCCCACAGCCTGAGGAGGACAACGATGAGGACCTCTTCTCATCCTTTATGATATGATATCCATTGAACGGTTTCGACCGGACTTGGTGTCGAGGGACGCCCCTCCCTCTGCCGATATCTTGGCCTTCCCTGAGATCGTTGGGCCGTCCCCAGCCCAACACTCCAGACTCAGGATTGTCGCACCTCAGTCCCTCACTTCGCTGTGGGAGAGTACGGCGAAACGCGCCAGGGGTGCAGACGCCGTCCCCACGCCCGGTCAAGACCTCCCCCGGCACCCAATGCGGCCCCCTTCGGCACCCTACTTGGGACCCGCAGGAAGCACCCAGTTACCTCCCTCTTTGCCGACAATCCTGCTACCAGGGAGTGGGCCATCTCCCAATCAGATTGTCGCCTGATACCCAACCAGGTCCCCCCCCTACTTCGGCACCATCTCCTTTAAAGCGTTAAAGGACTGGGACCGAGTAGCCCGGATGGGCATCTTACACACCACTGCAGGGCATGCCTACCTTAGCATGCTCTTACAGAGGGCGGAGGTACTCTGGCCTGGGGATGACGGCGCCGTCCCAGTGCCTTCGGATACAAACTCCGAACCACACCAGGACGAACCTCGCTTATTCAGCGATCCCTTCATGCGACACCTAGTTAACAGGATATCGCATCACTTGTCGGCTGCGGCGGACAGCGCAGCAACAAGCCATTTTAATTGTCTTCTAGTGGCTAGAGACGCGGTGCTTGCACGCTCCTCACTCTCCCCGGCACTCAGGGCATCCCTACGATGTGTCCCGGCCAGGATCACTCGTTCTTTGGCGAGTACTCCACCTCGGCTATGTCTCTCTCTCTCGAGGAACGCAAGCAGGCGGCGTCCTTTGCCCCCCGGCCTCAGCCACGCCCTTCCAGGCCCCCCTTTCGGTCTTACCCCAGGGCCAACAGGCCCACTCCGTATCCCCGATAAGCCCCATCTCACACCGCCGGGCTGGCCAAGCGCCCACTTAACTCGCAGAGGCCTAAACCAAAACCTCGCCAGAATTTTCGGTTCGGCCAGCAAGCACGGCCCCGCCGCCGGTGACTAGAGGACACTCCCGTAGTGGGCATGCAGCTGGCACAACCTGCCCAGCAAGACACCGGCCCACTCTTCCCCCCTTCCCCCCGGGACCATCGGCTCCCCTGGCGGGCAACCTCTCCCGGCACGCCCGCCAGTGGCGACGTATGGGCCTCAGCCCCTGGATAGTGTCGGTTCTTCAGGACGGGTTTCGCCTACCGTGGGCTCACACGGTCGCCCTCCCCTCATGCGCTCTCCTCCTCCGTCCCCCAGCGACCCCCCCACCTGCCCAGGCGGGACGCCCCTTCGCCTGGAAGTCCTCGAACTCCTACAGAAAGGGGCCATCACCGAAGTTTTCCAGCCCAACCCGGGTTTTACTCCCACCTGTTCGTGATCCCCAAACCTTCGGGGGGATGGAGGCCCATCCTCGACCTTTCTCCCCTCAACAAGTTCCTCAGACATACCAAGTTCAAGATGGACACGCCCTCCCAGATCAGAGACTCCATCCACCACCTAGATTGGGCTACCTCCATAGATCTGAAAGATGCGTACTTCCAGATCCTTATTCACCCGGCGCACAGACGTTACCTCCGGTTCGTCTGGCAAGCGGGTGTTCCAGTTCAAAGCTCTCCCCTTTGGCCTCTCCCTGGCACCCTTCCTCTTCACGAAGGTTGTCAAGGAGATGGCCGCCCTGGCCAGGCAGGAGGACATTCGCCTCCTGGTTTACCTCGACGACTGGCTTGTCCTAGCCTCCTCCCAGGCTCAGTGCCAAGCCCACACCACTCGCCTCCTCAGCCTTTGTTCCACCTTGGGGTTTGTAACCAACCCCCTCAAGTGCGAACTCATTCCCAGTCAGAGGTTCTCTTTCCTGGGCATGAGTTTCGACACGATTACCATGAAGGTCGCCCCGACCCCAGAGAGGTCCGCCCGGATTGTGGACCTCATCTCGCGCCTCCGAGGAGCATCGCACACCTCGGCCAGAACTCTGTCCTCCCTCTTAGGGATGATGGAGTCCCTTTCTGCCCTCATTCCGCTGGGTCGGGTCCCCAAACGCCAGCTGCAGAGGAGGGAGTTCCGTCGTCGTTGGTCCCAGACCTCGGACCGCTGGGACCTGACCATTCCCCTCGGCCCCTGGTTCTCGGGCGCCACGGACGAATGGCTCAATCCGTCCACCCTGATCACCGGCGTTCCGATCTCTCTCCCAACTCAGTCCCTCGAACTATACACGGACGCCTCCAACTCGGGCTGGGGGGCCCACTTGGGGGACAGTCATGCCTCGGGGATGTGGGACGCACAGATGGCTCGCCTCCACATCAACATATTAGATTGGAAGCGGTCAGGCTGGCCCTCCTCCACTTCCAACATCTAATCTCTCACCGACTGGTTCTCCTCCTCACGGACAACACGTCGGTAGCCCATTACGTCAACAGGGGGGGGGGGGGGGGGGGGGGGGGCTCACTCCATCGGCCTCTCTCTACGGACAGAGGCCCTCCTTCGCTGGTGCCACGCACGGGGAACCACCCTCCGTGCGAGACACATAGCGGGGACACGCAACATCCTGGCAGACACTCTCAGCCGGTCAGGGACCCTTCTGCACACAGAGTGGACCCTGAACAAGCTGACACTAACCACTGTCTGGGAACACTGGTTCAAGCCCATGGTCGACCTATTTGCGACCCGGTTCAACCATCGACTCCCATGTATGTCTCTCCAGTCCCGGACCCCCGAGCGTACGCGGTCGATGCGCTCTCCCTCCCCTGGACGGGACTCATCGCCTACGCCTTTCCCCCCTTCCCCATACTTCACAAAGTGATCAGGAAGGCCAGGCTGGAGAGACCCAAACTCATCCTCATAACCCCGTGGTGGCCGACTCAGTCGTGGTTCCCGGACCTCAGGTCCCTAACTCACGTTCCCCCTCTCCAGCTAGCCCCTCGGTGGGACTTGCTCAGACAACCTCGCTCGGGCCTCCCTCACTCCAATCCCCAGATGCTTCGCCTACACGCTTGGCTTCTATGCCGGTCCCCGCCGCCCCCGCCGACAGACCCCGGTCTGTCCTAGAGACCCTGACAGAAGCGGGAGCATCGCAGGGACTACGAGACTTGGCCTCGGCCTCACGTAGGTCCAGCACAGAGTCCCTCTACAATTACGATGGGAGAGATGGGTCACGTGGTGCACGGCTAACTCGGTCCCCTACCTACACCCCTCCAACATCCAGTTAGGCAATTTCCTATCCCACCTTTCGTCCTCTCTAAAACTCTCGGCTAGTTCCATTCGGGGCTACCGATCGGCCGTATGCACC
>JADBJO010003948.1:155000-181058 GCA_016801955.1 Conus betulinus | reverse complement strand
ATCAGTATTCTTTTTTTTCTTTATTTGTTTTTTAGTAACTAAAGGTAAACCTTTTAAGTTTACCTGTCTTTGGAATAAACCTGGCCAAAGGGCCAAAATTGTCTGGTTCTCATGTTTATGTTTTTTTTAACAGAAAACATGTTGTACTAAAATTACCAGGCGAAAGGGCTATATTTATGACATGTGATAATGGCACATAAAATGTTTACAAAGAGTGGTGCTGATATCAAGGCTTCCAGTTTTTGCCCTATCTTAAAGTTTAAGATCGCATACCAGACCATGAATGTATGCTTACCTTGTTTTTCTTTTAGGTCATTGTTATTCCAGAAACTTATGACTTTTGTGTGGGGATCTGTTCCAAATCTTCTTACTTATGGTTTCATTCACATGTTGAACTACAGTAAGGCAGAGTCAGAAGACGGCCCTGTCAGGCCGTTTAATAGTCCAGTCCCCCTCCAGTCAGTATATCTAGCATCAGACTTTTTCCCTTGTATTATTTGGTGACTGAATTGTGATCACCTTGTATTATGTGGTGACTGAATTGTGATCACCTTGTATTATGTGGTGACCGAATTGTGATCACCTTGTTTTATTTGGCGACTGAATTTGAGCACCTTGTTTTATTTGGTGACTGAATTGTGATCTTCAGACCCTTCTCATATCGCAGTGCACGAGGTTTACAGTTTCTCCTTTCTTGCTATCGTGCTTTATGAAAATAAAAATCTGTGCTTATCGTGATGTGTTTGAAAAATAGCCTTACAATGTTTTGTTTGTGATGGGGCACAGAAATAAAGTAGTGGTGTTCATGGTGATATATATAGTCCTAATGCAGTGGTGTATGTTGTGATATGGCACAGAAACTACCCAGTGGTGTATAGTTTGTGTCGAGAAATAGTGCAGTAGCCTATATTGTGATGTGTAGAGAAATAGCAGCAGATTATATTGTGTGATGTGTACCAAAAAAAGTGCTGTACATCGTGAAGTCATAGAAATAACATGCTGCTGTGTATTGTGGTGTGTGCAGAAAGAACATGTTGCTTTGTACTGTGATGAGCTCATGCATAACACTGAGCCAAGTATTGTGATGTGCACAGAATAATGTGATGCTGTGTATTGTGATGTGTTGTGAAATAACACAAGAGTTTTGTGTATTGTGATGTACGTGTATTAGCATAGTGCCAAGTATTGTGATGTGCACAGAAATAATGTGGTGCCGTGTATTGTGATGTGTGGTGAAATACACAAGAGTTTTGTGTATTGTGATGTACAAGGTATTAGCATAGTGCCATATTGTGATGTGCACAGAAATACTGTGATGCTGTGTATTGTGATGTGTGGTGAAATAACACAAGAGTTTTTGCGTATTGTGATGCACACTGGTATCACATGGTGCTGAGTATTGTGATGTGCACAGAAAAAAACATAGTGCTGTGTATTGCAATGTGTACTGAAATAACACAGAGCTGTTTATTGTGATGTTTAGTGAGAAACCATAGAGCTGTGCAAAGTGGTGTGTAGGAGCAGGATAACACAAAACTGTGTCTTGTGACGTGTACAGAAGCGGACGAAGAGGATCAGAAGCCGAAGCAAGGACTCGGTCACTGTTCAGAGATACCTCCTCCTGCTACATCATGGATGCCAAATCCATGGGCAACATCGGCCGCTACCTCAATGTCAGTGATGGCAGTGTCTGTTTTCATCGTATCTGGACCACTCACTCCCTTCATTGTGTAGTGTTGTGTCTTGACCACTCTCTCAGTGTCATTGATCACAGTGTCCGTTTTCATCACCTCTTGACTGTTCTCTCCTTTGTGTGCGTTCGTTGTATCTTGACCCCTCCCTTGGTATCAGTATCGCAATGTCTTCTTTCATCGTGTATTGACTGCTGCCTCAGTATCGGTGGTGTCATTGTCTGCTGTCATTGTGTCTTGACCACTGCCTCAGTGTTAGTGATCATCATGTCCGTTGTCATTATGCCTTGGCCGAAACTGCCATGTCAGTTTTTGCACCGTCTGTTGTTTTTGTGTCTTGATCACGACCTCAAGGTCAGTGATCACCAAGGCCTTTTGTCATCGTCTTGACTCCTACCTCAAGGTCAGTGATTGCCAAGGCCGTTGCCATTGTCTTGACCCCTACCTCAAGGTCAGTGATTGCCAAGGTCTTGCCATTGTCTTGACCCCTACCTAAAGGTCAGTGATCATCAAGGCCATTGTCATTTTGTCCTGACCCCTACCTCAGTGTTGGTGATCACAATGTCTGTTGTCATTTTGTCCTGGCCTTCACTGTTGGTGATAATCTTTTGTCCTGCCCTCTAAAACCCTTTCTGTCAGCTATTCTTGTGCCAGCCATTATTTCAAGCAAACTTTATACCAACTTTTACCCTCATGTACTCTACTGTTTAAAGTAGGGAGAAGCAACTTTCTCAAACTTGATGCCAGCGGGTATACTTCTTTGAGAAAGTGGCTCTTCCATAAATTCACACGCGTAAGAGTACAAGGGGGGTTAATGTGGTCTTTACCGTGTATTCTTAATGAAGTTATTATATGAAGAGAATGAATTGTTTTATCCCAGTCTGACACACAGTTTGTTTTTTCTCTTACAGCACAGCTGCAGTCCCAATGTCTTTGTACAAAATATCTTTGTTGACACGCATGACCTCCGCTTCCCATGGGTGGCATTTTTTGCTGGACAGTAAGTCCCTAGTTCCACTTTTCTTCTCTTCTCTTTTTTTTTTTTCCTTTATTTACAAATTTTCTTACAAATTACAAATTTTCTTTTTTCTTAAAGAAAGTCTGGTTTCTTGATTTGTATGTGATGGGAGCGGTTCAAAACAGTAACACTTAATGAGACATTTTGACTTTTTCTGATCACTTTTTATTGTTGCTTTATGTTTTTCTTTCTTTCTTTTTTTGTATGAGTAAGATGTCATTTAGTAATAGCAACTGCAGATGAACGTGACTTGACAGGATGAATCAGTCTGGTTCAAGCATTGGTTGTACTACTTCCAAAAGATTTAAAGTAGATATTAGCAGATTAGGACGGTGTTCTATTCAGGTCACTTGTCCGTATCATTATGGCTTAGAATTACCCAGTCAGATTCACTGGTTCCAAGACTAGGTAACCCATATGTAGTGTAATTCCCTTGCAAAGACACGACTGGTTTCACTTATACCGATTCAGTTATAAATTTCAATCATACAGAGTATTTGCTTGTTCAAACATGCAGGGCAATGAGTAACTATGAATTGTACAGGACTGTGCTGTGATGTGTTGTAGCTAGACCCATGATTGTGTACTTACATGTCTCTGAGCATGATGCGTGGGGTTCCAGGTATATCCGTGCTGGCACAGAGCTGACCTGGGACTATAAACTACGAAGTGGGCAGTGTTCCTGACAAAGTACTATACTGCTACTGTGGCTCCCCCATGTGTCGAGGACGATTGCTGTAGACAGAAAGTAAATCTTCCAGGACACCTCACTTCCAGTAGATTAGTTGGTTTTCAAGGTTGATTTAAAGTTCCTGGTTTTAGAGGTTCACAAATTTTTACATTATGCAAAAAAAAAGTTTTTAAATAGCAGATTGCTGGGGAGATGAAATAAGATATCCTGATAATTAGCAGTGCTTGCTGCATGCAACTCAGAAACAACAAAGAAAACGGGCCCGGAGAGTGTGGACCTCGGTGCAATTGAAAATTACCAAAGGGCTCTTGGGATGGAATGTGGGGTCATGACCTTAGGGAAGTTGGGCTGACCCCCAGGGCAGTTTTGAATGGAATGTGGGGTCATGAGCTTTGGTCTGTTTAGTGATCTTTTGACAGGTGGAATGAAATGTGGTGTCGTGACATTAGGGTAGTTGGGTTGACACCCCCTCCCCCAAGGCAGTTTGGAATGGAGTGTGGGATTATGACCTCAGACCAGTTAGACTGATCTATGTCACTTGGAATGGAATATGGAATTAAAACTTTTAGGCATTTAACATGGAATGGGGGCAGCTACGATGGATTATGGAATCATGACCTTGGGGCACATGAAATAGGATGTGGAGTCATTTCTAATGGGGCAGCTAGAATCAATCATGGGTCCTTGACCTCAGGACCATGGGAATGAAATGCCAGGCAATGAACAGAGGATGTCAGGAGGCAATAGTGAGCCTGGATGTCTGCACTTCCGTCGTGATGTGCTCCCCCCCCCCCCCCCCCCCCCCCCCCTGCTGCCCCCACCCCCCACCCCCCGCTCCCAGTCAACTGATTTCCAGAAGCAGGTTGGGGGATTCTGGTTTGTGTATAAATGATGTTCAGGTCCTGGATGAAGGACTTTTACCAGTGTGTGTTTCTCAAGCTGAATGTCGTCATTGGTATTGTAACCTGAGCAGTTTTTTCTGTGAATGGTATTATTAAGAATGTAACGTGGATCTGTGTTGCCTCATTTTGGCAGTTTTCATGAGTTCATGTCTTGTTTCACTGTGCATGTTGTTACTTGGAGTGTAGGTCTCGTTTTTGAGTGACGTCATTTGGAATGTATGTCTGACTGTGAGTGTTGTCATTGGGAATTATGTCTTGTTGTGAGTGTGTTGTCATTAGGAATGTATGTCTGACTGTGAGTGATGCCATAGGAATGTATGTCTGACTGTGAGTGATGTCATAGGAATGTATGCCTGACTGTGAGTGTTGTCATTAGGAATGTATGCCTGACTGTGAGTGTTGTCATTAGGAATGTATGCCTGACTGTGAATGTTGTCATTAGGAATGTATGCCTGACTGTGAGTGTTGTCATCAGGGATGTATGCCTGACTGTGAATGTCATTAGGGACTATATGTCTGTGTGTTGTCATTAGGACTGTATGTCTGACTGTGAGTGTTGTCATTAGGAATGTATGCCTGATTGCGAGTGTTGTCATCGGGGATGTATGCCTGACTGTGAATGTCATTAGGACAGTATGTCTGACTGTGTGTTGGTCATTAGGACTGCCTGTCTGACTGTGAATTATGTCATTAGGAATGTATGTCTGACTGTGAGTTATGTCATAGGAATGTATGTCCGACTGTGAATTATGTCATTAGGAATGTATGCCCGACTGTGAGTGTTATCATTAGGAATGTATGCCTGACTGTGAATGATGTCAGTAGGAATGTATGTCTTACAGCATATGTGGTCGTTAGAAAGTGTCTGCTGTCAGCATTGTCACAAGGAATGTATGGCTGTGAACGCTGTCATTTGGAACATAATGCGTGCCTCACTGTGTCACTAGGAAAGCAGAATGTGTATGGCTCACTGTGTGTGTTGTCATAAGGAATGTAAAGTGTGTAAGCCCCATTGTTGAGTGTTGTCATCAAGAGTGTAAGGTGTATGCATGCCCTACTGTGAATGGCATCATTTGGAGTACAATATCTCACTGTTGGTATTGTTACTGGACTATAATGTAACATCAGGCACATAAGGTATGCCTGTCTTGCTTTCATTTGTAAGGTACGTGTTCCTCATGGCGAAAGTAGTGAATATTGTCAGGAATGTAAGGCGTGTCAGCATCATTGTAAATATTAGTCATGCGAAGCATGTCTGCCCACTATTGTTAGGAATGTGCATGATAGTGATGAAAAGTTTTGCAAAAGTTACCATGTTTTGAATGTGAAATAAACACTGGGGGAAAAAAAATGAGAGACTGTGGTGGTCTCTTGTTTGTGTGTGTTGTGCCAGCTTGATCCGGAATACGTGGGAGCATGCATGTATGCGTGAAATCGAGGCAATTTCAGTACATGTGGCACCCCCTAAATCGCTTCAAACATACCCAGATTACCACAGAAAATCAGAGTTAGTCCAGACTTCAGTCCTCAGTGAAAGTTCAACAACGAAGACCTGCATCATGCACAACACACAACAATGAAGACCTGCATCATGCACAATGAAGAACACTGACGATGATTCACATGATTATACCATGCTGATGAAATATACAACAAACTGAAGCCTTTGAAATCTACTTGCTACAATATTTTGATATTTCTCCTTGCCCTGTTTCCCTCGAAGAGCATAAAGAAACTTCTGCGACAAGAAAACACAGACCATTCAACATAAATGCATACATGTAAAGCATCTAACATAAATGTAAACAACGGCAGATTTGACTTGGGCATTATGTTGGATACCCCCCCAATCTTTGATGAAGTCACGCACACACGCATATACGCAAGTCCTGCATCTAGTGAGAAAATTTCAAGATTAAAAAAAAATGTGATGTTTTGTGGTCATGTTCGAAAAGAGACCATACAATTTTGCAGAGAGCAGCCAAACTGATGTTCCGTGAGTCTCGGTCACTTTGTACAGTATTCCATATGTGCTCTTTTTAGTCCATTAGTGAGCAATGGAGGTAATAGGGAGTTGAAATGCTTTTGGTCAAAAATCAAAGTGGCCCTTACATCCTCTGCCTCCCGAATTTTGACCGCAGACTGTTCGCAGCTATGTAAATGCACATACTTTGGTCTGCCCTGTGGTAGATTGATCTGCCAACCCCTCAAAAGACTTCAAAGGAAAAGTTTTGACAAGTGAAAAGAACAAATCACAGTTGAGTTGAACATAAGACATCGAGGCTTTATTTTCCCAAACCTCTTTTTTTTCTATTTAAATCAACACTTCAGGTAATAGTGTTCCTTAAATTCTGGACCTGTGAATTGGCTCTCATGATAACATTGATAAATTTCAAGCAGTGTCTATTAATTACAAGCTTGGTCTATTTATTCATTATTTCTAAAGACTTTCTTCTGTGTGTGTGCAAGTGTGCAGAACTACCAAGGCCTTAAAATCACAAAGCGTTGCATACTGACATATTAAATGTAGCATTCCAAATTCAGACATAGCACTTGGTATCACTGAAGCTGTAGTGGGGATTTTTTTTTTTCTGGTTTCTTTGAAACTGACTGTATGGGATCCTTGATGTCTGACTAAACTCGATGGCACTTTCAATCGCACTTGCACATATGACGGTGGATCAAGATGATGGAAATCTTGTAAGTTATCGACTTTACCTACAACATATCAAAATGGATGACAATGAGTCAAATTGTGAGGTGGGAAACAATAACAATCACCTGTAGTGATTTTTCTCCTGCTTTTTTTTTCCTCTCCTAACTGACCTTGGCCATTTTTTTGATGAAAGCAGTCTACATTCTAAAGACCTACATTGTCTTGGTTCCATTTAAGTCACCACTAAGTATATTAAGCTATTTTTTTTTTTCAATTTTTTTGTTTTTTTAACATAGTATTTCAACACAAAGCGTAGCTTTGTCAACAAAATCATAGCATGCTACGTCAAAGCGTAGAACTGGGCAGCTCTGTGCCTGTATACATCTACGTGCGATTCAACTGTTCACTTCTCTGATCCTGCTTTGTAAGGACACTGCTATTTTCATTTCTCATGAGAGGCTGAAGTTGCTTTCTTGCATTTTTGCAGCTGTCATTCAATAACGGAGAGATTCATGTCAGAGTTCAAAATGTCGCATTGCCAAAATAACACAAAAATGGGAACACAGGTGTACCTGCAGGGACGAGAGAGACTTCTAGGTTGGGGCATGGGTGGTAATGGAAGAGGTCAGTCAGGTGAAGAGCGCTGAGCTTAACCATGAAATTTACTCTGCGATAGTTTCTGGCACTTCTGGTGTTATCGCAGTTCACCAGAAACTTGGAAAATATTGCCTTTGTTCTGACCTCCAGGGAAGCACTTGGGGAAACCAGTTTAGTAGTAATGTAACAGACGTTTCGTAGGACTGATCAGTGTCACATTCATTGAGTCTGTGTGGTGTCGGCCAACCAGACTGCCTCAGACAAGAGATACTTTGTGATCACAATGTGCATCAGACATGATGTATACAGACAGCACAAAAGACAGAATGTTTGGGAATGTTTTCTACATTTCTTGTTAGCTTTGGCTAATACAAGAGTTCTCCACCTCTCGCTTGCCATCATGGTGACTTCTGCTAAAGCAAACAGAACTTTCTGATTGAATGTCAGCAACTAACTACTGGCTATACAAACAACAGCTATGCTGAATCTTTAATCGGTTTGAATGAATGTCGCGTTTTTTTTTCCCCCTCCTCCAGCAGAACTACTTTCAAGTAACAGAAATATAGAAACAATGGGCGACAGAACTAATTCTGGGTCTTCCTCCTCACTATGTCAAATAACAAGTCAGTACATATGATAGCAGGCAGGAACCTCTCCTCAGTCAATGTAAGCTTGTGGCATGGACCCCTACCAGGGATTTTTCCTTCCTAGATCATCTTGCAAGGCACAGCAGAAGATGAACCTGACAGAGGCAGGCAGTAGAAGTCCGTCATGAACAATGTGAATGAGTGGGCTGGTCATCCGGCCAATGAGAAAGAGAGGGGAGGTCATATGGACAATGAGAAAGAGGGGAGGTTGTACGGGACAATGTGAAAGAGAGCAGTGTCAAACAGACAATATCATGAATGAATGGTCTGGTCATATAATGGACAATGTGAAAGAGTGGGAAGGTCATACGGACAATGTCACTATGTGAACAACTGGTCTGGTCACATAGATGATATGAAAGAGTGAGGAGGTCATGTACAAAATGTTGAAGAGTCGGGATGTCATGTATACACTGGAAGAGTGGGAAAGTCATATGGACATCACTATGTGAACAACTGGTCTGGTCACATAGATAATATGAAAGAGTGGGGAGGTCATGTACACAATGTGAAAGTGGGGAGGTCATGTATACAATATGAAAATGGGGAGGTCATGTATACAATATGAAAATGGTCATGTATACAATATGAAAATGGGGAGGTCTTGTATACAATATGAAAATGGGAAGCTCATACCATTTCTATTTTGTTGCACGTAAGTGAAGATGGGGAACCTGAAATCCCTGACGGTTCAAGCATCTCTCATGGCATGTCTAAGATCTCAGGACAAATTGCAGACGCGCAATCTGTGAACTGCCCAAAATTATTTACACACCAATATAACTGACCCATTTTTTTGTTGTCAAATTGATTTCTTATACCACAATCATTCTCCTCCTTTCCACTTCTTTGGCTGCTCGCCCCCCTCTCTCCCCACTTTCCTACGCCCTCTTCCTCAATTCTCTGTTTTGCTGATAACAAACTGACATCCACTGTCGCAGCATCACATAAAACCATCCTGCTTGACAACATTGCAAGCCTTGAATTTACTTGAAGAGCAGACACAATGGATAAGTTTCCTGGTATTACTGTACACTGAAGCTTGCTGTTGTAGAAAAGTCGAGTTCAGTTTGTAAAACTGTTGCTCATCCTGAGACCTGTGCCTGCTGAGGACAACGCCCAGCTGTACATTTTTCCACTCTGTGATCCCACCAGCCAGTCCACTGCTGTGTCCACCAGACAAGTCACAGAGGTGTTGACACAGCTAGTCACCCATGCCTGCAGTCAACCTGATAGTACTGACCACGTCGGTCAGCAACTCCACTGCCCGCTTCAGATGCAGTCTGCGACACAACTCCTGCACGTGGTCCACCACCTGCCATCCTTCCGCACAGGTGTCGTCCTGCTGTGACCCCTTGACACCTGTTCCCGCTTCGCTGCAGTCCGGAATGTTGTAGACGAGCGTACTGACCAGGTAACTGAGGTGTCGTCGCGGACACCTGTCCAGGTGTTTAAGTACGTGATAAAACTTGGAGTCTGTTGTGACATGGTGCTTTCCTTCCTCTGTGCCGTTACCATGTGAGTGGTCCTCCTGAAATATACCAGACCATTTGCAAACAAACCTCTGACCCCTCATGGATAGTGACAGATTCTGCATCTGCCTGAACATAAATGCACCCTTTTCTGAATCTCTACCTGCATGAATATAAACTGCACACATTCCTACTCACCCAAACACACAAAAAGGTACTGTTTTGACAGAAGCTGACTGTAAAATGTAATACTTGCCAGAAGCCATTTAACAAATGCCTCTTTGTAAACACATAGTTACTGTGTGTGTGTGACAACGATCAATGCAGAACAGTGAAATCACAAATTCACAGTGTTAGGGGGGGGAAATGAAGATTCATCATGCTCTGGAATGCCTTGGGGAAAACATACTACAGGAAATGAGATTTTTTTTTAAAAGGCTCCCTCTATCAGCAAACTAGAGAAGCAATAATGATCATAACAGAGCCAACACGTTCCTGATGACAAACATATCATATGGATGCAGCACTTAGCAATGGTCATCCACAAATGTAAAATCTGCAGACCACCATCATTTCTGTTTCATGCATTCTTTCAGATAGTTATTGTTCTTACCCATATGGTAGTAAGGGAACACATTCTGTGTTTCCTCCCTAAAAAAAAATCAGACTGGCAGTCAGGACAGCTGAGACCCCTGCCAAGGTCAAACCGATTCTCCGATCTGCCCTTTGACCTGGATCCGAATCAAGGTTTGATGGGTTCGTCCTTGGTTCATGTCGTTCACCAAGTTCACTTAAAAATGTTTTGAAAGGTTTTATAGTTACAAGTGTATCAGGAATCTGATTCTTCCATTTCAAAGCAACACTCATGTAAATCCATGCATGATAGATAAGCCTTTTAAAATTCATACAAACATTTTCGTGATAAACTCCTTGTTGATTGGCAGATAGACAAAAATCTTAGTTGAATTGTCAATAAAAAATGTGTTAAATACTGATGTACCGCTGTCGAAGACTTGCATGGGACCTGAAATGCTGAGCCAGTACTACTTAGGTAGACATCAAAACAAACACTGAACAGACATCTTCATCACAGGTATCAGGCAAAATACTTACAGCTTCAGGTAACCAAAACGAAGAACAGAGGTGTCAGACAAAACACTTACCAGCTTCAGGTGGGCGAAGAAGTTACGGAAATACTCCTGCAAGCTTTCCAGAAGATTTTTGTGGCGCAGAGTGGTTGAACTGCACAGCATATCTCCGTCATTCTCCTCCTTCCCCTCCCCATGTTCACTTCCTCCCATAGTGCACTGTTGACTGCCGTTACTCTGTTCACCCTGACCCTCCCCTTTCTCATCCAACCCCAGGGCTGACGTTTCACTCTGTCCATCCACTGAGGCTGCTGCAGCTGTGTCCCTGGAGGAGTCATGCTCTGTGGCAGTTTGTGCATCGGCGTTCGGCTCCGAGGAAGGTGTGTTGGCTGCTGGCTTATGGGAAGAGCTGAGACGAGATGGAGCGAAAATGCAGTGGGGTAGCGTGGCGGGGTTGTCGCAGGACTGGTGGATGTTGTAGAGAGCGTCCAGAGTTTTCAGCATGTCTTTCAGAACAGATGGTTCTGGGTGGGGACAGGAAGGACAGTGACTTCAACTCCATTTTTGAACATGTACAGTGTCTTCCTGCTGCCATGACCCCCTCCCCCCCCCCCCCCCCCCCCCCCCACTCCCCCAAACACTTAACATTAACTTCTTGTTTCAGTCCTCTATGCATCCGTGTCTTCTCTGTATATGTCAGTGTCATTCAAGTACAGTCTTGTGCACATCAGCATCATTCAGATCGTCCTCGGAATCATTAAGTATCGTTTCTGTCCCTGTCAGCCTTTGGTATATTCCTGTCTACATCACAATCATACCACACACATTCCTAAACATATCGGTATCATTAAGGTACATTCTTTAAACCATCAATATAAATCAGGTCATTCTTGTACACATCAGTATCATTCAGTTACAGTCCTGAACACAACAGTGTCATAAAGGCACATTTCTCTATGCATTAGCATCTTTTGGGTACATTCCCATACACTGTGGTATCCCTTGGGAACATTTTTGTACATATCGTTATGTACATTACTGTATACATCTGTGTCATTTTGAAATTTTCTTGTACACATCAGTTTGATTCTATTCCACTCCTAAACACATCAATATCATTTAAGTACGTACTAAATGTGTCAGTCATTTTGGTGTATTCATGTACACATTAGTGTCATTTAAGTGCATTCTTGTACACATAAACTTCTGTACATTTCTTCATATTTTAGAAAATTTGTCCAAAAAACAAGTTACACTGATTGTACATTTAAGAACACTTTACAGCATTCTTATATACATAAACTTCATTTTGGTTCATTCACTGACATTTCTAGAAATTTTTTCCCTGCAAACCAATAATATTTTTCGCACATTTAAGTACAGTTAACAGTTTCCTTAAACATTTCTATACTAACAACTATCTCAATCACAGCATTCCTGTGGGGATTGCAATCACTTTTAACAGCATTCCCACACAAGCTACAATGTCTTACAGCTGTTGTCCCACAATGTCATTTACCTGAATTCCAACTCATGACTGCAATATCTTTAAGCAGCTTTCCAACAAAAACTACAAATGTCACACAGACTAAAAAGTCTTTTAGCATCATTCCCATGCTGATTTGTAATGTCTTTTTGTATCATTCCAACACAAGCTACAAATGTCTTTTAGCACACAGACTAACGCATACAGCAACATCTTTCAGTATCATTCCCAGACAGACTGTACTATCTTTCAGCGGTATTTTTACATTAACATTATTTCAGCATCACTTCCAGACTGCAACATCATTTAGCAGCAGTCCCACAAAGACTTCACAATCTTTTAAACAGCATTCCTACACAAATGTCTTTCAGTATCATCCCTACACAAACTGCAATGTCTTCTAGCTGTGTTCCCAAAGAAATCACAATGTCTTCTGGCTGAATTCCCACAAACACTGAAATGTCTTTTAACGACACTCCTATGGACTGTAACCCCTTTAGCTACACTCCCTACAGAGTGCGTTCCTATACATTCTTTCAGCTGCATTCCTACACAGACTTCGACACAGGTGGTTGGTGAGACGACACTGATGTCACTAGTGGATAGACAGGCTTTTGGAGAGTACTGATCCTGAATCAACCCTCTGACTTGTATCAAAACAAAAATTGCACGGGTTTGTCCTTGGGCTATATTCAATCTTTTCATTAAGATTCATTACAACCACTTCAGCAGTTTTTGCAGTAATCAAGATTCACCACCCTGGGAGCTGCCTTTGATCTGCTCCAAATTACAACGCTTTGCCCTTGAACCACATTCCATCTTCTCATTAACTTTCACTGAATCTGGTTCACTGTCGTATGCATAATGTTGCCGGCAGGCAGGCCAGCAAACCAACAGACAGGAATGAAAACATGCCCTCTTTGCTGGAGCCTGGATGTAACGATCTTAAGTTTGCGAGGATGTGGGCAATAAATGATTCATACTCTGTGGTGGCAAAGCGGTCCATAACTATGATGATACAAATGTGAACAGTCAGCCAATACTCACTGGTGGTGAGGTAGTCGGCGACAGAGGGGACATTGTTGAAGAGGATATTGAGGACAGAGACAACACAGATGTGAGCCTGGAGGTGATCGTCGATGACCAGGATGTCTTCATCGCATACCTCCCGCAGCCAGTGCACCAGAGCCTTCATCACCCCTTCACTGTGGGTTACTGCGAGCAATGAACAGGGAAAGGTACGCACACAGTCACATACACCCGTGTGCCTGCGCGCACACACATACACAAACATACACACATATGCACAACTTGATATTTCTTGGCCCCATCATAACAGGTCACTACTACGACACATCACATTTCTCATTACTGAAACCTTGTTACGAATAACTGGGTAATTATTTTCTATACTTTGCATCAGTCATTGCCTTTCTAAATCATGAGCACAATGAAAACTTCTGGTGGTTCCCAAAGTAAAGAATAGTTGTTCAAACTCAAAACTTTCAATGAATCACGAAACAAAACAGAAACTTTAAAAACACAACTCTGATGACACTCCGCAATGACCAATTCAAAGTGAAGGCCATTTGCAATGATTATGGGAGGGCTGTTCTACAGTTTAAGTCCAATGATCAATGTACTGCAACATTACAAACCAAATACCTCACTGACCAACAGCTGGAGGTGTTGGTTCTGCCACTAAACTGAAGAAACTTAAACTCTGGGGAGTCACGTAAAAAATCTATGAAAATGAAACCAAAAAGACATTTTTTTTTTATAGTGCAAAACAACTCACACTGACTAAATCCAGGCCATACAGCAAACGAATGCCACTGACTCCATCTTATCCCCTACATGTGGAATGAAGTGGGAACATGCATTATACCTCACACCCCTGGAGTAAGATGGAAAAGATAGCCCTCACACCTGAAACGAAGAGGGCCAGGATGTCTTGTATTCCATACCTGGAACTATGAGAAACAAGATGATGAACCCATGTTGGGAAGTGGAGGGAGAAGATTTGAAGACCTCTTAACCCCAGACAAACAACAAGGGTGAATAGGAATGAGAGACGAGGATGTCTTACCCAGGCTCTCTACACCTGCCTGTGAGGTGGACAGCCAGTGGAAGATGCTGAGGAACGGCTTCACTTTGTCCTTCTCCTTGTGTCTGTCAACAAGATGTCACATTCACATGCATTTGGCATGCAAATACACACACACACACACACACACACACACACACACACACACACACACACTTGCAACACAACACAAAAAAGCAATACTCTGACAGACTGAAACCAGTCTGTTGTCCAATTATTACATAATGTTTGTGTTTATCGTGGAGCACAGGGACTCTCCATTGTCTTTTATCAACTGGTGTTATTGTTTCATCAACTGATCTATACACATTGCACAACTTTTGCCAAGCTGCTGCTGATGTCATTATTGATGAATGTCTTCTCTTCTTTTTCTCTTTTTTTTGCTTTCCCTTACTCTGCATGCCTCCCCTCCCCCCCCTTCTCATTTTCCACCTTCATAACCTACCCCATACTCCGACTTCATTTCTTTAGTATGAGATAAATCTTTCTACCTGGCATAATCTCTCCTCACAACACAAACCAACTCCAGAAAGTTGAATTAAAACATATTTCTCAACTCATATCAAATGCACCTATGAGAGAACAATGATGGGAGAAATCCATTTGTATAGCAGCCAAAGCAACCTGAATCGTCAGGACAACTCCGAAAGCTATGAAGACTCTATGGGTAGGCTAGCACTTGCTTCAAACTTGGCTTCAAGTTTACAGATGAATTCCCAAGGGCCAATTTTCAGAACAAAGGTGAGTGGCCACAATGGTCTGTATGGACATAACCAACACAAAAACAGACACATGGAAAGCAGTCAAGATCCACTTCTATATTCTTTAAAAAATACAATCTAGTGTGTTTTTTACATAAAATATTTGTCTGGTTGTTTTTTTTCTTAACATACTCACCAATCTAAAGTTACATTTCAGTTTGGTGCTTTGTAGAAATAACTCAGTAGTTGTAAAAATTCTACAATGCAGCATAGATCATCTCAAATTTCAGTTTGATGCTTTGTAGAAATAACTCAGTAGTTGTTGAAATTCTACAATGCAGCATAGATCAAATCAAACAAATCTTTAAAAATACAGTTTACCAAAATATTGCTAATACAATGTATGGAGTGGTTGCCTTGGCACAGTAGTTTGGATGGAAATTATGCCAGGAAAAAGGTGAAAGACACATTCCAAAAAGTTTTGAATTCTTGACCAGGCAGTGTTGGCTGATCTGTCTTGAAAAGAATAAAAAAATGAAGTTTGTGGCCAATGCAGTAATAAGATAGTCACGTGACGCCCACCCTACTTCCGCCTACGGAAGATGCCGAAGTTCGTGTACTGTACGTCATTCAATGAGGCCTGCGCGCAAGGCAAACCCCCAGGGACTTGGCGCTAGAGGGGAAGTAGGGCGGGCATTAGAGTCTGACATGGTAAGTATACTTAGCCAAACAGGGAGTATAACACAAACTCCCCATTTTGGCGTCGTATACTATACCATGTCAGACCATAGCAGATTTAAAGTAATAGGAGGAGGGCCGAGCCCTAATGGTTCCTGGGGTAGACCGATATGGCTGCATTGGCCGCCACAAATGAAATCCCTTTAGAACCATCAGCCCTGGTCATGCGGATGTCCCTTAAATAAAAGTTTATGAAAGGGTTTCTCCGAACGCCAGTAGGCTGCCTCCAGGAGATGGCGCACGGGGACAGAGTGCTGGAACGCTGAGGACGTGGCCAGCGCTCTGACCTCATGGGCTCGGGGTGACAGGGCTGGGAGGTCTTTGTACGCCTGGGCATAGGCAGATCTGATAGTATTGGATAGCCACCTAGAGATAGTGCCCGCCGATATGTCCTTCTTGTTGTTGGGGTTGATGGAGATAAGAAAGGCGTCGCTGCGAGGAACGCCTGGGGCGGGAACGCTCCCAGTAGTATCTGAGGCACCTAGAGGGGCACAGGTCCATGTCCCCACCCCGCTCGTTGCCTAAGATATCCGCTAGAGAGCGGATCAGGAGGGAAGGAGAGGGTGTGCCCGGTTCCTGGTTCTTCGCTAGGAACTCAGGAAGGAACTTAAGTGAGACCGAGCCGTCTCTGTGAAAGGCGATGTCCCGAGGGTCCCCGCTGAGGGCATGAATCTCACTTCGCCTTCTGGCTGAGGCCAGGGAGAGAAGGAAGGTGGTCTTGAAGGGAGAGGAGTCAAAGGGAATGGAGCGGAGGGGCTCGAAAGGGGGTTTTCTGAGGGCGCCTAACACCAGAAAGAGGTCCCACAAGGGGGCGCGCCTAGGGGATTGAGCTTCCCGTAGGGCAACCCCCCGTGATAGTTCTCTGAGTAGAAAGTCATTGTCGAAAGATGGGCCGCCGAGCTGTCGGATGGTGGTGCATACGGCCGATCGGTAGCCCCGAATGGAGCTAGCCGAGAGTTTTAAGGAGGACGAAAGGTGGGATAGGAAATTGCCTAGCTGGATGTTGGAGGGGTGTAGGTAGGGGACCGAGTTAGCCGTGCACCACGTGACCCATCTCTCCCATCTGTAATTATAGAGGGACTCTGTGCTAGCCCTACGAGAGGCCGAGGCCAAGTCTCGTAGTCCCTGCGATGCTCCCGCTTCTGTCAGGGTCTCTAGGACAGACCGGGGTCTGTCGGCGGGGGCGGCGGGGGGACCGGTGGTCGCAATTTGGCTGGCATAGAAGCCAAGCGTGTAGGCGAAGCATCCGGGATTGGAGTGAGGGAGGCCCGAGCGAGGTTGTCTGAGCAAGTCCCACCGAGGGGCTAGCTGGAGAGGGGGAACGTGAGTTAGGGACCTGAGGTCCGGGAACCACGACTGAGTCGGCCACCATGGGGTTATGAGGATGAGTTTGGGTCTCTCTCAGCCTGGCCTTCCTGATCACTTTGTGAAGTATGGGGAAGGGGGGAAAGGCGTAGGCGACAAGTCCCGTCCAGGGGAGGGAGAGCGCATCGACCGCGTACGCGCGGGGGGGTCCGGGACTGGAGAGACATACATGGGGAGTCGATGGTTGAACCGTGTCGCAAATAGGTCGACCATGGGCTTGAACCAGTGATCCCAGACAGTGGTTAGTGTCAGCTTGTTCAGGGTCCACTCTGTGTGCAGAAGGGTCCCCTGACCGGCTGAGAGTGTCTGCCAGGATGTTCCGTGTCCCCGCTATGTGTCTCGCACGGAGGGTGGTTCCCCCCGTGCGTGGCACCAGCGAAGGAGGGCCTCTGTCCTGAGAGAGAGGCCGATGGAGTGAGCCCCCCCCCCCCCCCCCCTGTTGACGTAATGGGCTACCGACGTGTTGTCCGTGAGGAGGAGAACCAGTCGGTGCGAGATTAGATGCTGGAAGTGGAGGAGGGCCAGTCTGACCGCTTCCAACTCTAATATGTTGATGTGGAGGCGCGCCATCTGTGTGTCCCACATCCCCGAGGCATGACTGTCCCCCAAGTGGGCCCCCCAGCCCGAGTTGGAGGCGTCCGTGTATAGCTCGAGGGACTGAGTTGGGAGAGAGATCGGAACGCCGGTGGTCAGGGGTGGACGGATTGAGCCATTCCCCGTGGCACCCGAGAACCAGGGGCCGAGGGGAATGGTCAGGTCCCAGCGGTCCGAGGTCTGGGACCAACGACGACGGAACTCCCTCTGCAGCTGGCGTTTGGGGACCCGACCCAGCGGAATGAGGGCAGAAAGGGACTCCATCATCCCTAAGAGGGAGGACAGAGTTCTGGCCGAGGTGTGCGAGGCTTCTCGGAGGCGCACGATGAGGTCCACAATCCGGGCGGACCTCTCCGGGGTCGGGGCGACCTTCATGGTAATCGTGTCGAAACTCATGCCCAGGAAAGAGAACCTCTGACTGGGAATAAGTTCGCACTTGAGGGGGTTGATTACAAACCCCAAGGTGGAACAAAGTGCTGAGGAGGCGGGTGGTGTGGGCCTGGCACTGAGCCTGGGAGGAGGCTAGGACAAGCCAGTCGTCGAGGTAAACCAGGAGGCGAATGTCCTCCTGCCTGGCAGGCGGCCATCTCCTTGACAACCTTCGTGAAGAGGAAGGGTGCCAGGGAGAGGCCAAAGGGAGAGCTTGAACTGGAACACCCGAGCTTGCCAGACAAACCGGAGGTAACGTCTGTGCGCCGGGTGGATAAGGATTTGGAAATACGCATCTTTCAGATCTATGGAGTCGCCCCATCTAAATGGTGAATGGAGTCTCTGATCTGGAAGGGTGTGTCCATCTTGAACTGGTATGTCTTAGGAACTTGTTGAGGGGAGAAAGGTCGAGGATGGGCCTCCATCCCCCCGAAGGTTTGGGGATCACGAACAGGTGGGAGTAAAACCCGGGGTTGGGCTGGAAAACTTCTGCGATGGCCCCCTTCTGTAGGAGTTCGAGGACTTCCAGGCGGAGGGCCTCCGCCTGGGCAGGGGGGGGGTCGCTGGGGGACGGAGGAGGAAAACGCATGAGGGGAGGGCGACCGTGTGCCCAGGGTAGGCGAAACCCATCCTGAAGCACCGACACTACCCAGGGGCTGAGGCCCATACGTCGCCACTGGCGGGCATGCCGGGAGAGGTTGCCCGCCAGGGGAGCCGATGGTCCCGGGGGGAAGGGGTACAGTGGGCCGGTGTCTTGCTGGGCAGGTTGTGCCAGTTCCATGCCCCCTACGGGAGTGTCCTCCAGTCACCTGCGGGGCCGTGCTTGCTGGCCGAACCGAAAATTCTGGCGAGGTTTTGGTTTAGGCCTCTGCGAGTTAAGTGGGCGCTTGGCCGGCCCGGCGGTGTGAAATGGGGCTTGACGGGGGTACGGAGTGGGCCTGTTGGCCCTGGGGTAGGACCGAAAAGGGGGGTCTGGAAGGGCGTGGCTGAGGCCGGGGGGCGAAGGACGCCGCCTGCTTGCGTTCCTCGAGAGAGAGAGACATAGCCGAGGTGGAGTACTCGCTCGCCAAAGAGCGAGTGATCCTGGCCCGGGACACATCGTAGGGATGCCCTGAGTGCCGGGGAGAGCGAGGAGCGTGCAAGCACCGCGTCTCTAGCCACAAGCAGACAATTAAAATGGGTCGTTGCTGCGCTGTCCGCCGCAGCCGACAAGTGATGCGATATCCTGTTGACTAGGTGTCGCATGAAGGGATCGCTGAACAAGCGAAGTTCGTCCTGGTGGGGTTCGGAGTTTGTATCCGAAGGCCCTGGGACGGCGCCGTCATCCCCAGGCCAGAGTACCTCCGCCCTCTGCAAGAGCATGCTAAGGTAGGCATGCCCTGCAGTGGTGTGTAAGATGCCCATCCGGGCTACTCGGTCCCAGTCCTTTAACGCCTTAAAGGAGACAGTGGCCGAAGTAGGGGGGGCCCCGTTGGGTATCAGGCGACAATCCGATTGGGAGATGGCCCACTCCCTGGTGGCCGGATTGTCAGCAAAGAGGGAGGTAACAGGGTGCTTCCTGCGGGTCCCAAGTAGGGCGCCGAAAGGGGCCGCATTGGGTGCCGGGGGAAGGTCTTGACCCGGCGTGGGGACGGCGTCTGCACCCCTGGCGCGTTTCGCCGGACTCTCCCACAGTGAAGTGAGGGACTGAGGAGCTACAATCCTGAGAGTCTTGAGTGTTGGGCTGGGGGCGGCCCAACGATCTCAGGAAAGGCCAAGATATCGGCAGAGGGAGGGGCGTCCCTCGACACCAAGTCCGGTCGAAACCGTTCAATGGTGTTGATGTCATAAAGTGATGAGAAGAGGTCCTCATCGTAGTCCTCCTCAGGCTGTGGGGAGTCTAATTTCCTGGGAAGGGAGGTCTTCCTCAGGAGGCAAGTGCGCGGGTGCGCGAGGGTCCCGCCCTGCCCTGGTAGGGTGGTGGGGGGGGGGGGGGGGGGGGGGACCCTCGTGGCTCTATACTCGGCAGACGGGCTAGGGTGGGAGAGCCCGGACTGCCGATCGATCGATCGACAGCGCCCGAGGTGGGAGACCCAGGTCGACCCAAGTCTGTGAGGTTGGGTGCCACAATCGACCAAATAGTTGATCAGGTTGGGTGTGGGTATTAAGCCACTGGTCCCTCTCGGGGGCATAGAGCCACTGGTCCCCGGGGAGATAAGCGGGCTGTGGCGGCCCAGAGTACTGTGCAGGGACTCGCCGGGGACCGGGGTAACCTGGGGCAGCAGGGGGGGAATAATAATCGACCGTAGTATGTGGTCCCCCCCCCCCGGAGCATGCCGGGCCCCAGAGGAATGGGGCAGGTTACCCGTGGTCCCGCTGGTAGATCCTCCCCCCCGGAGGAACGGGACCGAGGACGTTGCCCAAGTGGGGGGCCGAGTAGGTCGGGCCCCCAACGTCCTGAACCCCTAGGGGAACCTGCGACGGGCGAGCGGGGTTGGTCGGCCGTCTTTGTGTATGATCACAACCGGTGGATGCACTCGGTGTTCCCATACGCCCAGAGTTATGGACATGTGCATGGTCGTGCCAAGACGTGGCCATAACACTGCCTCCGGAGCTAAGGGGACGCTCCTCGTGCAGGGGTGTTGGCTGCACCTGTGCACGGAGGGGGAGAGCGTCGTGAGACGGCGAGTCCAGATGGGGGGAAGAAGTGGACCCCTGCTGTCTCATACATGCGAGTGACGGGTGGGGGTTCCAGCCCAAGGCCGTCACCCGTGCCTGTCCGCGGCCCGGCAAGGGTCCCCGGGGGGCCGGGGGTCGCGTGACTCGGCATAGTAAGGCGATGAGTGTGTAAGCGCAGGAAAGCTAGAAGGCAGGGTGGCTGGGGGCGAAGCGGACTCCCGCTGGGAAGTTTTTGGCTGGCTAGGGGGGGTCCCTTAAGTGGGGCCTTGCCCTTAGATTTCCTGGGCATGTCGAATGAAAGGCACTTAGCAATGGCCGCCGGTTGCCTTCTAGCTTTCGAACGCAACGGTCGTGCGTCCGTCGGTCGGGTAGAGGAGGGAGATTCCCGCGTCCCCTCCGCGGGAGGGTCATCTCCAACTACCGCGCGCCGTCCGTTCTCCCAAGAGAGAGAACGGTTCGCTCGGGGTTGGAACCAACTCGTGGGTCCTCCGGGAAAGAGCGCGAACCCTGCACGTCAGGGTTGTTGCTCGACCCAGCCGAGTCCTTCACCATATTGGGCGATGGCGCCGAGCGAAACCGGAGCACACGATCGTAAGCGAGAAAGTCACGACGGTCGATCGAGGGGAATAACTAGGGCAATCGATCGACCGTGCGCACACAAAATAAAATAAAAACAACGTACACAATGGAAAATAAGGAAAACAAGTCCGTACAGGGACACAAAGCGCAGCAGATAAGGCGAAACTGCGCGTGAGAAGCGACCGTGACGTGGCGCAAAGTGCTGAGTAACGCCACGTGTAAATACCAGGACAACGGTCGTCGATCGCGATCGTTGAGGACACGAAGGCGAGCGAGAATTTCTGGCAAATGAGGGAAGGGGGCAAAGGAAATTAAAAATTGGACGAAAACAACCCCCTGTAAATACTGGGGTATAAGTTGTGACACAGAGGGGAGACCGCGCAAAACAAAATGGCGACGAGACAGGGAGATGGCGACGAGACTGGCTCACGATCGTCGCACAGGAGGTTGTGGAATAAATGACGGCGAGGGAGAAAACGGAATTTAGTGGCGACTGGGCCGAAGGCGATTGAAAAGGGAGGCCGATGGATAAGAGAGGCACCGAACAGCTATGAACGCGGCGATGGAAAATGCCAAACAAGCTGAACCGGTGACGCGGAAAGCAGAAACGGGAACACAATCGCGAGAAAATTCCGAAAATAAGGTTAGAATGCTAGCCCAGCGATAACCTCACACGTCAAGATACTCTGAGGGATAGCACAAGCCACAATAAATGAGTTCAGAATGCGAACACAGCAATCTTTACACAAAGGCAAAGTATAGGCGAGACAGAGCACAAGACTTATCTTGCTTGGGTGACAGGCCGAAGAAGAATGGACGTACAGTACACGAACTTCGGCATCTTCCGTAGGCGGAAGTAGGGTGGGCGTCACGTGACTATCTTATTACTGCATTGGCCACAAAACTTCGGCCTGACGGAGGCCATTCTCCCCTGTTAGTTGACATGTCACTGTCAGCATGCAGGCCATTCTCCATTATCAGCCAGTGATGACATGTCACTGTCAGCATGCAGGCCATTCTCCATTATCAGCCAGTGATGACATGTCACTGTCAGCATGCAGGCCATTCTCCATTATCAGCCAGTGATGACATGTCACTGTCAGCATGCAGGCCATTCTCCATTATCAGCCAGTGATGACATGTCACTGTCAGCATGCAGGCCATTCTCCATTATCAGCCAGTGATGACATGTCACTGTCAGCATGCAGGCCATTCTCCACTATCAGCCAGTGATGACATGTCACTGTCAACATACAGGCCATTCTCCATTATCAGCCAGTGATGACAGGTCACTGTCAACATACAGGCCATTCTCCATTATCAGCCAGTGATGACATGTCACTGTCAGCAGCATGCAGGCCATTCTCCATTATCAGCCAGTAATGACATGTCACTGTCAGCATGCAGGCCATTCTCCATTATCAGCCAGTAATGACATGTCACTGTCAGCATGCAGGCCATTCTCCATTATCAGCCAGTGATGACATGTCACTGTCAGCATGCAGGCCATTCTCCATTATCAGCCAGTAATGACAGGTCACTGTCAGCATGCAGGCCATTCTCCATTATCAGCCAGTGATGACATGTCACTGTCAGCATGCAGGCCATTCTCCATTATCATCCAGTAATGACATGTCACTGTCAGCATGCAGGCAAAATTCTCCATTATCAGCCAGTGATGACATGTCACTGTCAGCATGCAGGCCATTCTCCATTATCAGCCAGTGATGACATGTCACTGTCAGCATGCAGGCCATTCTCCATTATCAGCCAGTAATGACATGTCACTGTCAGCATGCAGGCCATTCTCCATTATCAGCCAGTAATGACATGTCACTGTCAGCATGCAGGCCATTCTCCATTATCATCCAGTGATGACATGTCACTGTCAGCATGCAGGCCATTCTCCATTATCCGCCAGTAATGACATGTCACTGTCAACATACAGGCCATTCTCCATTATCAGCCAGTAATGACATGTCACTGTCAGCATGCAGGCCATTCTCCATTATCAGCCAGTAATGACATGTCACTGTCAACATACAGGCCATTCTCCATTATCAGCCAGTAATGACATGTCACTGTCAGCATGCAGGCCATTCTCCATTATCAGCCAGTAATGACGTGTCACTATCAGCATTGCTTGACAGTTTCCATCAATAGCCAGTTCTGGCAAGTCACAGTCAATATTCGGGTCCATCTCCATCATTAGTTATTTCAATGTCAACATACCAAACTTTCTCCATTATCAGTCAGCTATGACAGGTCAAAGCAATACAGAGGTCATTCTCCGTTAATCAGTGAATGTCATTGTCAATGTGTGCGTTATTCTCCATTATTAGCCAATCATGATATGTCAATGTCAACATACAAATCCAGTAAAATCCAGTAAACACGAGTCAATGCAACAATAATCTGATTTATGTAAACTACTTTCGCTTTCCTGAACAAAAGTTTTTCTTTGTCAACAAATAGAATTCCCTATTACTGCGATCTTTTCTAATATAAACTTTTGCTTACAACAAGTCAATTTCCTTATTCTGCACAAGCAAAGTGTTCTATCACCAATCTGTTGAAAGCAAACATGGATCCATTATTTTTGTTCTCCAGACTTTTATTTATACTTTCAACTTCCGCTGAAATAGAGACACCATTTTGGTTGGTTGTTTTAGTAAGAGTGACAGATGGGCCATGCAAAACTGAAAGGCTTCCTTTGACCCAATGAAGGAGGCAGAGCCACAACATCTGACTGATCAAAAGCATGCTTCTAAACCAGAGTGACGAGGTGAGTCTATTTGTGACACAGAACACTCTGTGAACTTGACTCATGGAGCTGATACAGCAACTTCTCTGGACCGATGGAGATTGTAAAACTGGATCCATCCTTGACTTCAAATTAAGAGGATGAAATGTGCACAGAAAAGACAATTTTTGGGTGTCAAAAGTGTTGGCGCATGTGAATAATGCAGTCAGTACATCTCAGCGGGTCCTAAATGTCTCACATTGACGCTATTCAAGGCCAGCTCACACAGTGACCTCAGATTCGATTTGCCCATCACACCCATGCTTGTGGTGAGTGTATGTCAAAGTTGAAGTCAGAACACTGGCAAGTTCCTCGTACTGTTGCTGCAGGATGGTGGTGGAAGCAATCATCCAGTGAA
Organism: Conus betulinus; assembly: GCA_016801955.1. Classification (NCBI taxonomy): domain Eukaryota; kingdom Metazoa; phylum Mollusca; class Gastropoda; order Neogastropoda; family Conidae; genus Conus; species Conus betulinus. Next base: position 156,478 of record JADBJO010003948.1, on the reverse strand, counting down.
GGATGCTCACTCACCCTGGCTCCATGACTACGAACATTAATGTCCACAGTGGGATCTCAGTGTATCATGGTGGACCAGAACAGGTGTTACTGAACACCACCATACAACTCACCAGCTATGCAACGTCTCCTCCTGTGAGTCGCTTCTATAAGTTGACAGAGTGGACTGCTGAAGCTGACACTATCCTGGGTGCGGCTATCTATGGGATGGCCAGAGGGCCTTCACAAACCGAAATTTGCATGCACACACCCACACTCACACAACACAACCACTTACCATCCACAGCACTTTCCAGGACAAAGAGGAGGAGGCTGATCAAGTCAGGCGTGTCCATTATGGCTTGCAGCCACCTGTCACTGACCTCTGCGTTACCCAGGCAGACCAGCACCAATCTCATGGCTTCCTTCAACGTTGGCGCGTCAAATTCTATGTTACTGAGGACAGCGCAGATCAGCTGTCTGCAGACACGTGGTCAAATTCCATGTCATGATCACAGCACACATCACTCGGGTGAAACTGTATATATAATTCAACTTCAAGACACCACAGATGGTACACACCATTGTTCTCGCAAAACGTTTTTTTCTTCTCTTATCTTAATGCAAATGTGTAAGACAGTAAATGAAACAGCAAAGAAAATGTGTCTGTCACATTGAAATCCACTCTAGATTTTTTTTCTGAACATAAAAGTCCAATGTCAGTGACTGTAATGACCTTTGAACATTAAAGTTCAGTGACAGTGGTTCAACCTCGAATGAAAATGGTCATAATGTTTTATTACATTGGGCTGCAAATTAAAACTAAGACTGCAAAAGGCAGTACAAAAAAAAGCAAGTTTCAATGCCTCACAAAGCTCTATATGGACACATGTTGAGATTCCAACATATAAGACTTCTAATAAAATCTTCACTCATTGATATTTTTGCACCAACGGGCAGAAAATGTGTATTACTTACATCAGGTCTTCCTTCGCTGATATTGTCACACAGATTTCAGGATCACTGCATAAATTTCCCAAGATTCCGATGCAGATTTCCTGCACAGAGCACCAAACTGTTTCCTCAGTATCCAGAGCTTCTACATTATGTGACAGTAATCAATCAAAACTTAGGGCTTAATACTAACATGGAATGGAATCTTCAAAACCAACCAAAACTTCAGGCTTTTGATTGTAACCTATTGTAAAATCTTGTATGTTTGATAACTTCAAACGTTTGATATTGACCTACAGTGGTATCCTCAAGACCAATGAAAACTTCAGGCTTTCAATGCTAACAAAGAGTGGAGTCCCCTTGGTCACCTAAAACTTCAGGCTTGTGATACTGACCTATTGTGGAATCATTTAGGTCAACCAAAACTTCAGGCTTGTGATACTGACCTATTGTGGAATCATTTAGGTCTACCAAAACTTCAGGCTTGTGATACTGACCTATTGTGGAATCATTTCGGTCAACCAAAACTTCAGGCTTGTGATACTC
>JADBJO010003948.1:42500-150000 GCA_016801955.1 Conus betulinus | reverse complement strand
AAGGCGAGCAAAAAGCAAAATGTGACAGTGCACAATGCAGCTTATGGGTGCTGTTGGAGTCTATTTTTTAACCCTTGGTAGTGAGAACACAGCAGAATTATAGACTGCGGTATATCTCCATTTGATGCCAGGGGAGCACAGACACAATCAGCTATGCCTCCCTGATGAGTCCGATCCATCGGACGAAATGCCACGGAGCCGGCAGTATGAATGGATCTGTCTTCAACATGGATTACAATGGTTCCCATAAGCTGCTAGTTATGGGTTTAATATTTACATTTCCCTAATTTTTTGTTTTCATTTTATTTCTTCCTCTCGTCGTCCCCCCCCCCCCCCCCCCCCCCCCCCCCATCCATGTCATCCCCCTCACCGATACATGAAGAAGAAAGTGAAGGGAATCACTCTCACTCCTGACTCACACTGCTCAAAGAATACCAGAGTAAAAGCTTGAACATGCATCTGGAGTTCTGTTTTTCTTGATCAGTAGTGGGGATACCATCTCTGACGCTTTCATAGTCACAACTTTGCAATATGTTACAAGTTCAAAATACTCCAAATCCAAAGCAGTTTTGTTCCACAAGCATTTCAGCAAATAAACAAATGTAACTAAAGTGAAAGGTTCACTGACCACAGGACTGCCATAACCAAGCGCCTTTCCTTACCTTTGCATTGCTCCCTCTTCATCTTACTCAAACTGTTTTTTATGCAAAATTTTGGTCATGCATACTTATCAGATTGTCTAAAGTGGATGTTCATTCATACACACATCTTTTTTTTTTTTTCAAATGATTCTGATTGTTGTATATTTACCTTTTTACTTCACACATCTCTCTTAGGAGGAGACAATATGATATTTCTGTCAATGAAGATACAGAACACATTATCAATCCCTTGATGTTAATACCCTAAGACTTTTGAGTTTCATGCTTCTTATAGTTTTCAATTTCAGGCAGAGACATACCACTGTGACGCATATGCGTTCAGTGTATATAAAGTAGCTAATGTATAATATGAGCCAAGAAGTGAATCTGTACTGCAGGGCAAAGAAACTATGCTCTTAAAGTCTTATGTAAGATGAGGAATAAGGGTGGGAAATGGGATGTGAGGTTAGGAAGGAGAGAAGGGTGGGTTGGAAGGGAGATGGCAGTTAACTTAAGTAAAGAGATCTTTCTCAATGCTTTTTTTCTTTTTTAATAAACAAAATGTTTTAATAAAAACAAAATGACAAATCATGAGCACCAAGACTGTGTCTGTGTGTAGGAAGCCAGCGATGAACTTTAACTGTTTTCATTGTATAGGCAGTGAGTGAAAATGACAAACTTCATGGCCAATTTAGATTATGATTAAAGTACTTTTTTTTTTTTTTTTAGAAATTCTCAGAGAAAAATAAACAGTTTAAACAACAGATTTTTGAGTCATCTAACAGGCCTTTCTGTTTTGAAATGTACCTACCTGTGGTCTGCATTTTGCACTTACTTTGGGCAACTGGGCAATTGAATTTGTCTAGCCTTAAATTTTCACATTAACTCAAAGTACTCTTTTGTGTGAGGTATCCAAAAGCCATTTTCTCAAAGTAGCATGCACATCAACTGTTCATAAATATGTAGTTTGCCTGTGGTCTGCATTTGCACTTACTTAGGGCAACTGGGCAACTGAATTTGTCTAGCCCTGAATGTTCACATAAATCTAAAGTACTCTTTTGTGTGAAGCATCCAAAAGCAACTTTCTCAAAGTAGCATGCACATACACCATTCATAAATGCAAAATAGAGGATACTGCTTTTCCATTCTTTAAAAGTTAAGCAGAGCATTAAACTGAGGTAAATGTTGATACTGCCCTCACATCACCCTCTTTGCAAATTCCCCTTTTCCATGTAATACATGTATACATGACTATTATTAGGTACCCTGGGCAATGGACTTCCACATTAAGTTGTCGACATGATTTGGAAAGGTTGTGGCGGGCTCAGACAGCATGCCAGGCAAAAAAGCTAGTTTAGGACCCTGCATTAGTGCATGTAATATTCACTCCCGCTGATGAGAAGTAGGGTCGTTGTACTTAAAGTTAAAGCAAGACTGTGACAGTTGGACGGATGTGAGTCTTGTTCTTGCTACCACCTCATGACATGCAAGGGTCTTTTCCACTTCCCCCAATCTATCTCCCAACCCTGTATCTCCCCTGTCTTTCCACACGCAATGAGTTCAGGTCATTTCAATTGAAGAATTCATAGCTCCAAACCACATATGGAGAATGATGTAACCATAAACATTCTTGATTCCTGCTCTCCCAATTGGCTGAGGTTAATTTTGCAGGACTAACACAATTACTTATCATTTCTCATGTGTGCTTTCACCTCAATAGCCTTACAAATCCAAACAGGACAATTCTAATCCTTGTAATTTCAAATTTCAATGAAGTCCTTGACTTTCACCTTTGTGAGTGTCTGCAAAGTTTCATGTCAATTAATTACTTTGTTCAGTTATAATTTTTTTTTTTTATCACTTGGAATGTTCAAAGTGGCAAAGGTGATGAGCAGGTGGAATGCAACAGTGCTTGTTACTCAGACTGCTGTCACCTGCCATGATCTTTGTTTTGGTAGACACCTGACCCCATTTGGCACTCAATTTCAAGTTGTTTTTATGAGCGAAATTTTTTATTGCTGTAAACAAAAACAAAAAAAAACAAAACTCATAACTTTCTTTTAAGATGTTCAGTTGGGATACTTTTTACATCACTCAATTGCTTTTACTCTTTCTGATGGTAGTGCTTATTGTTGGGTCTGGTTATTACACTAGATTTTTTTTTTTTTTTCAAGCCCATGCGTCCCTACGCGCCGATCATCGGGACATCATATTTCCGTTGATCGCTACGGCAGCTGGTGAGGCCTAGCTGATATGAAATCAGGCACTGTCACTTGTGTCTGAGTCTAAAACTGTGAAACTGTGAAAATGAACTATACATGTACGCAAATCGACCATGTGCAGTATCATCGTGATCTGATGATGATCCCGGGCAGGCAGTCAGCGAAATATCGTTGATTTAGTGGGGTGCTGTGATAAATACGGCTTAACCTAGCGTTTAAAACTCCTTGGTCGACGTTACTTACATACGTCTTTTAAAATCGAGTTTTGTTAAACTTTGAAGATTCACAATCAAAACAAGTAGGCCGCCATGATCAAAACAAACTGTGTTAGGAGTGATTTCCCTTCTAAATTTTCAACAAGGGCAGTAATCCTTTGATGTTCGTTGCGTGACTCGAGCACATTGTGGCCACACACACCACAATTAAGATTGCACCAAATGACTATTAGATGCCATGTAAGCGTTTTGCGGCCTGGCGTAAGTTTGAGCCAGCATTTGATTAAACTGATAATTGATCAGAAGAATAACCCCTACCAATCAGTTCACTTGTTTGGGGGGATATTCACTGACAACATCATTCACAATCTTCAAATACATCATCTTCCTCATAGCTGATGTCACATTGCAGGCCTTCTCACTTACCCCTGACCATATCTTTGCACCGGGTGGTTCCCCCAATAGTCCCATTCCTTTCATTTTAATCTGTCTGCTTAGAACCATTTGGCGTGTACCTGGATGGACTTAAGAAAGGAAAGAAGGTAAATCAATTTTCAGACAATGCAAATTCTCAAAACAATCTAATTCTGCTGCCTGTCTATAAATACTCAACTCCTTAAGCAAGGCCTTGGTGCATTAATTCATAGTGTGCAGTCTCCAAGTAATCGACGTTGGCCAACTCTGCACAGTTGTAGAGCTCCAAGTTGCCCATCAGACACTGCAAGTTCAAATCCTGCTGGTGGCCAATAATAAAAACTGCTGGCTTCTCTGTAGCATTGGCACCAGACAATTCCACCCCCATCAACAACAGCCTAAATTGGGAAGAAATGAGGACAGTCCTGGGACCAGCAAACAAAAAGACAGGTGCAGACTTCATCTCTTAACACATGATGTGACAGTTCACAGAGCCCATGCTATGGGTGCCACAGTCCTACCAAGCATGCAGGGTATCTGACAACATCATGAAGGTCTGGAGGAAAATCATTATGATAGCCATTCCCCAAAATGGCAAATCAGTCAGATATTCTCCAGCTACCAACCCATCGTCGCTGCATCCACTCTCGGAAAAAGCTATGAGAGGGTCTTGAAAAAGAGGCTGGAACACCACCTGGAAATACACAACATTCTACTTCTGTGCTAGGCAGGCTTCAGGAAAAGACGCAACTGCATGGAGCACGTCCGACTGCTCAAGGATGCTGAATGATGGACCCAGCAAAACAAAGCCAGAACAACCGTATCCACCATCTTTGATATGAAGAAGGCCTTCAATACAGTTTAGCATACCAAACTTCTAGACAAGATTGGCTCCCTTGGCATCCAAGCCTGGATATACCAGTTCACTGAAACTGCCTGTACTCCAGAGAATGGCAGTGAAAGTCCGACTCTCCATATTCTGGACGCTCACCATAGACATGGACATACTATCAGGACAGCATAATAGCACCCACTACCTTCAGTATCATGCTGCTTGACACCATGAAAACCATCAGACTGTTGAAGAACCAGCCACCACTCTCTCTCCAGTTCTGGTCCAATATCACAGAGTCAGCCAGAGTCATCCAGATGAGACATTTTCAAAAGAACATAGATGACATCCAGTCCTACATGAGAGATAATGGCTTTTGAAATTTCAGCTGGGAAAACAGTCCTGATGGTCTTCAGCAAATACTGAAAGATTCTGGACAATTACCACATAAGCATGGCTTATAATCTTGTCCTCCACAGCAGGGAGGCCAAATTCCTAGGTATGACGATCACAACCAACTTCACTTGGGAGAAGCACACCAGACAACTCACCACCAAGGCCATGAGAGCAGTGCAGTTCTAAAATCCCTAAAACAGGAAACTTTGGCATATTCAGATTGTCTGCTTCACCTGACAGCAGCCCAAGTACACTCAGGACCAACACACGGTCATGAAGTATTCTTCACAAAATCAAAGACCTTATGGCAACATCTCCAATGATTGGACCTAACAGCCCTCAAGCATGCCTTCAGTGTCTACCCAAGCGCCATCAATGATCTTGTGTACCAGGAAGCAGGATGGCACCCCCCTAATGGACAAATAGCGCTGCAGATGTGCAAACTTCAAAGCCTGTGCTTCAGCAGTCAACAACACTGTGAAAGCAGCCTTCCAGAGCAACCTCAATGCACAGGATGCTGCCAACAGACACGCCATCAAACAAAGAAAGGCAGACCCCCATAGACAGACAGCACCCCTCTGCGATCAGACCAAGGAACTCTGGGCAAGGGCTAACACAGGACCAGATGATGTAGTTTCCAAGCTAGTCCACCCCCTACCCCCATGAGAACTGGAACAAATATTAACTGCCAACAGAGAGACAATATCTAAGAAAGACAACCCATTTTACCTGTCAGTACAGGTAAGAGAGAAGACCGGAGAGGAGTATGCCCACCATCACACCAAATCTACACTCACACTCTTAAGTCTTCATTACAGCAGGTTTTGCCACGGGAAAGAGAAAGAACCAAAAAGAGATCCAAGCCAAAAAATCCTGTTCATAGCTCACCACATCATCAATAAGGACACTGATCTTACCCTGATGTGGCTACACTCCTACAACGGACTCAAGGGCGATGATATGGAAGACAAAGCTGCCAAGACTGCCACATGAACCGGCAACCCAGTCAACCTATGACTGATCCTGGCAGAAGTTACCAGCAAAGCCTGGCAGGCTGCCTACGACATCAGGAACAACAGTCTAAAGACCTGATATACAAAGCACAGATGGGTGTACATCTCCATGTAGAGGACACATTCATGACTTAGACTTCCAAGAGGAATCCAGCAAACCCTTCAAAGGATCCAAACAGGACATCACAGATGTGTCATCCTACACCTGACCTACCAGTGTGGGACTGAGGCTTCACTCCACGGTGTCCTGAGCAACTGTACCACCCTTCCCAACACTATGACTGCCATCAGAGACTACGGATGGATCCACCAGTACACCTGCACAACTTCCTTCCGCTGTGTCCACCCTCAGGACACAGCCCATAGGGAAGCTTGCCGACATCCTGATGTCCTCCGGACTTGACAACAATTCTAACCCAGGCCAGAGAAGGAGGAAAGGAATGCCAGGAACCACCACAAAGGAAGACAAAACTAAAGGACACCACTGTCAAAGAACAACACTTCTCACACCACCATGAACCCCTAAGCTATGGCATCCCCTCAAAATAAGACGACCTCCAAAGAATGACTGGTCCCTGAAAGCCTCTACTGTGAGGAAGTAAAACTCAACCATCACCCTAGTGTTTAGTTTGCTGTGCGCTCAATACTTTGGGAATGCTGGGACCAGCCAGTTGAGTTTCATCCACTTAATAGCTGTTTCTGAAAGTGTTGCTCAAGTTTCTAATACAACTCTGCAGATATATCTCTCTGGCATGGTTTACGCCTGGATTTATCATGAAAGTAACCATGGATCACAGCCCCTGTCATACAATCTCAAACCAGAGCGGATCCAAAAAGCATCTTCATCATCCTCATCTCATTGATTAGCATTTAAAAAAGAAGAAATCTCAAATTCTGTAACCCTTCATGCCCAGTTTGATTTCCTCACTATGTCAATGCCATTGATAACTTCATGTTGAGGTTACTGGCACTGGCAAGTTCATAGTGACTGGTTAAAGAGACACCCTCTAAAGGGGGGACTCACTCCCAGACTATGCAATAATTGTTGTCAAGCAGGAGGGGAATTATGAGGCGGTCAAGGAAACAAAAGGCACTTGGCTAGGAAGTGGAAAATCATGGATGGGGCAGACAGAAGATCGTATACAGCTTGTGAGCCACTTAGCAGAACTGAAAGAAATCAAGGAATGGGAGAAGTATCCAGATCACTTTAAACAACTCTACCAAACTGCCATCGCTCCAGAACTTGGAAGACATTGTCGAGAATGGCCTGAAGGCAAAGCCATCACAGAAATTCAGATGCAGGTAGAAGACTTTTGCACAAAAGATGATATTGTAATATACACTGACGATTCTGTCACCAAAGGTAAGTCAGGCTGGGGATACACAGTGAAGCAAAATGGCCAGACTATCAAGGAAGACAATGGTGCGCACAGTTTAACAACTTAAAGTCTAACAATGGGGGTAGAAGCAGTGACACAAGCACTGCACTGGCTTTCATCCACAAGCCAGTTACAAACTCAACAAGCCATTATACGGACTGATTCCATGAAGCTACTTCAGAGAGTGAAAAGTGGAATGGGCAGCCCTGCTTGGAATGAAGTAATAATGTGCAGACTTCCACTGGAGAGACTCATATGGATATACTGCCCAGGACATGCTGGAGTTAAAAGAAACGAGAGAGCAGATACACTGGCTGGCAAGGCAGCGATAAGAACTGGATTACAGCTTGGCCTATCTGATGTGATAAGAAATCTGAAGAATCACTTAAAGAAACAAGAGCAAAATCACTACACCATAGACCATCAGATCTGAACATCAAGAAAGGAAGTGGCCGCACATCCCGACTTAAGGGAAGAGCAAGAAACATCACCAACCAAACAAACTTTGGAATAATCTCAAGCCAACACTGTGAAGACTCCTAGAGATTGGGGCAAACTCATACTGGGCCTTTCCAATAACAGACACAAATAATCAAACACATGTTAACTGAGATAAGACTTTGAATCTCTCAGGGCCCCCAGTGCATACTGTAGACATGTGCGCGTTGTTGTGTGTGTGTTCATCAGTTGGGTGATTTCAGTGTGTTCATTGGAGTCCCCGGATGTGAGTGTGCAAGTATTGGTGTGTGAGTGTGTATGTGTGAGAGAGTGAGTGAGAGAGAGAGAAAGAGAGAGAGAGAGAGTGCGTGTGTGTGTGTGTGTGTGTGTGTGTGTGTGTACGTATGTGTGTGTGTGTGCGTGGGTGTGTGTGTGTGTGAGGGGGAAGAGTTGTTCTTATTGTTATGTATGTGTGTGTGTGTGTGCGCACTCTCGCATGCATACACATGTGCACGTGCATGTATATGTTGTATTGATGTTCTTCTGCTTGTTCTCAATCCCAAGTCATCTTCTGAACATTCACGCACACACACATACTGTGCATGTGCATGCAAACACATGCACACATGCATACACACATGCACGTATGTGTACACACACACACACACACACACACACACACACACACGTGCATACGTACGTCCGCTTGCTCCCACGTACACACAGATACATACAAATGCATACACACATGCATATGCATACATACAAAGACACACACATATACACCCATTATGTACACATACATATGCAGCTATGTGTGTGTACTCACACAAACCCACAAATTACACACACACACACACAAATGCACTTGCACATGCACACATACATGCATTTGACTCAGACACCACTTCCTTTACAACTGCCAAGCGACACTGTTCTGTGCACTCATGGTCTGTCAATAATTAATCTTTACAGTTGAGTGTGTACTGGGTTGATCACCCCTATCTGCATCATTCAGTGTATACCTTGTCAATAACTATTAGCCTTGGCTGTATCATTCATTGCATAGTGTCGCTGACTGTTCTTCTCTTACTTAACCCAGGCTACAACCCTCAAGAGTGCATTATGTCATCAACTGTCCAGTGTCCATTCACTCTGACTACATCCAACTGTCCACCAAATGTATCTAAATCATACAACATATTCTTTACTACAGTGTCTGGATCATCCAACATGCAAAATCATCAGCTCTTTGTTTCAGGCTGGGGACGGGAAGGGATGAAGGTCGTTGCACTCTATGAACTCTCTGATCAAAGATAGTTTTAAGTTCCATTACTTTGCAGGAAGATCAAAGATAGTTTTAAGTTCCATTACTTTGCAGGAAGAAGCAGGATATTGCAAGAAAGCAACGAAAAGGAAATCTATGTATGTTTTGCTCTGGTTTGGCTGGGATAGTTGAGGGAGCCTATCAAACTGCAGTATCTCTACTCTAAGCCAACAGAAGGACAACGTGATCAGATGGGCATCAACAACAGCAATCTTCTCTTGCAGCATTGCAGGGTCTCCCCTGGTGAGTTGCCTCAATTCAAACTGATATAGACTGCTCCCTGTTGATTGCTGCTGTGACAGGATAAATCTGGGTGTGGCTGTGTATGGTAGGACTGGAATGAGTGTGGGCGTAACGCAAAGTCAGTTTAGTGGTGGTCTGATCCAATACACACAGCACACCACCTATTAAGCCCCCTTCTGATGACAGTGATTTCATAGTCACAGAGCCAATATGAGTGACAGTGAGTGTGTGTGTGTGTGTAAATAATTGACATGTGTATGTATGTGCATGTGCAAGATGGCAGAGATGAACTGAATTCCCCACTGTCCGCCATCTTTCATCTCGAGTCTCCTGAAGAAGTCTTTAGCCCAAAACATTGCTTTCTCCATCTCTCAAGGTACCTGTATTGTCACACAAAGTTCCTTTCTCTTTGTCTTACAAGAACTAGCAGTCACCATGTCTTCAAACCAAGATGCTTTTTATTTATTAGTGTTTCATTTTTATCTATACGTGTTCCACAAAACGAAACGACACACACACACACACAAAAAATCCTTATGGTAAGAATTTCCGTCATTGTTGATCTCTTTTCCTTTCTGCAACCTCTCAGTGTAATGGTGGGAGGTACAGGGGTGGGGGCAGAGACAGAGACGGGAGGAGATAAGGGAGAGCACCATGGGATGGGAGGGAATTTGTCACTTTGCAATCATTCTGCAGAACGACACGCTTGTGATGTATTTGTGCGTGTGTGTTTGGTCTCATGCAAATAACAAAATTCTCATATCCAAAAAGCAGAAGATACACACACACGCTCTCAGGCAAAAACAAAACTATCATATCCAAACAACAACACACACATAAAAAAAACTGAAATACACACACTCCTCCACCCCTCCCCTTCCTTAGGGAAAAACAAACAAAAAAAAAACTATATTCACTCACACATACATACACACACACAAAAAAAAGCACAACAGATCTGAATGATTTATTGGAAAACATGTTTTCATTGTCATCATTTAGATCCATTTAATGCTTCATTACAAAGTATGGTTGGGTGAGTAACAGAACTGATGTCTTTATAAGGTGGTAAATGTCAATGGCGCATTTAACGATCACTTGAAAATATAAGATGGTAAATGTCGTGGATATGTTAATGATCATTTGAAATCATATCACACACACACACACACACACACACACACACACACACACACACACACACACATATGCACAAAGACTCTGGTTAAACACCAGAATTCCTTTCCCACTGAAAGCTCACAGCTCTTTCTGGCCGTTCACTGATTTTGCAATGCATTCACAGCTTTGTGAAATTACTCTCACACTCCAAATCTATAAGACAATCAAACAACACATAAAAAAAAAAACAACGCTATCCAAGTATGCAGTCAGCAGTCCAACATGGCACTGCTTTCGTCTCTATACAGTCTATCTTTATGAGCACATTATAATCAAAGTCCACACATTGCACTTCTCTCACTTCTATACACTAAATCTTTAAGAGTACATTACAATTAAACTGAAAGTGAAACGTGGTTTCAAAGCATGCATGCTGCAATAGGTTTGAGGAATTCAATATAATGTAAGACCCATTTTTTACGCATGTGATTTGATGGAAACGTAACCTGGGTTTCAATTGTATACATGCAATTAGCATTCATTTCAAAATCAACCCATTTAACACCGATTGAAAGGTAAACTGAAGAAGAATCTTTCACATTCACAGCCACCAAGTAAATATATATATTCAACAACTGTTCCCTATTTCAAACAAAAAAAAAATCCTTCCACTTAGGAAAAAGTGAAGAGAGAAAGAACATAAACCACAAGATGTGTTCATTTGTCTTTTGTGCTGCGCTTTATAGAATTTTGTTTTGTACTATCCTTCATATCAGAATCTGTCGCTTTGTGAGATTCTGAATTGTAAAATAAAAAGCATCAATATTTTTTTCCCTAACAGAAGTTGCGTCAGTTTGGCAAAACTAACATCTCCATTGAAAAGAAGCAACAGCACAGCTGGATAAATGCAATTCATTGTTTTCATTTTACAATTCATCTTTCTGAACAACATTTTCCGAAGACATAATTCTTGAAAACACTTACAATACCGAAATATTGCTTGTGAATAACTGTTGTTAATTCATCAGTTTCATGACTGACAACAGTCATCATGTCTGCACGGCTGCCTTCCTGTCCCTCTCCTCCGTCCACACTGCAGGCCGACTGTCCACTCTCAGTTGCCTGTGAAGCTGGCTTCTCTTTTCTCCAGAAAGGCACTCACCCCTTCCCTGGCATCATCCTATTCACAGATAAAACCAGCACATAGTTTCAGAAAACTGGCTACTTCAAACAACAAAATTCACCAAATGTATTGAATCATAAACATATCAGCTATCAACAAGTGCATCAAACCATAGAGCAGCACATCAGAGCGTATAGAAATCTGCCGACATTAGATACGAAAAGAAGAGAGATGATGAAAAAGGGAATCAAATTATGATAGGTACATGGAATGCAGACTAACAAGATGACAAATGAATGATTTAAGGAAAATAAAACTTGGCCACGGAGAATCACAGCGAACGGATACAGCTTGGAACAACAGGCAAACGAAAAGTGGCAGTGAGCAAAACTGCAGCCACGAAGCGGAAGAAAACCAACGCACATGGTACTGACGTGAGCGCAGCCACAACACAGAACATCCCTTGCTTTTGATGGAAACAAGCGAGAACTTGACCTTCCAAGACACGAACCCACACCACCACTACGGATTCAATTTGCTACTGAAGAAGAGAATGTCGTACTGAGAATGAAGACCTCCACCAAGAGTAAGTCAGAAATGAACAGAAATGAAGAGTCAAGACACACCGACGACGATGAACACTCTTAGAGAGAGAGAGAGAGAGAGAGAGAGAGAGAGCTTACATTAATGCATGCGAAACTTATGTCCATTACTAATTGAAATTAGCAATACAAAGTAAAGAAAAAATATTCCCTGTCAACTGCTCTTCCTCCTTGTAGGAAACAGTTGAAAATTCTGATCTAAAAAAAAAAAAAAAAAAAAAAAAAGATACGAAAAGAAAGGAAGTTTGTATGGCTGTGCAACAACATTCAATGATTACTAAAAGGAAAACCTCCATGGAACTGCTGAAGGAAAGAGATGTGCAGGGAAATGGGAAAGGAGTGGAGGGAGTGGGGGGAGGGGAAGTGAAGAAAAAAATGGACTGAAAACATTGCAGAACAGATAGGAAAACATTTAAAGAGACACAGACTTGGGCCACACAACTGACAGAGCTGGGAGAAACCTGGTGAACAATTCTTCAGTTCAGGAAAAAGAACAAAATGGGATGGTAAACTTGACATGAATTGTGACAGATCACCATAAAATAAGTCTTCATGTCACCATTTTGTCATTTTCATCTTTTTTTTTTTTTTTTCTGCAACATTTCTTTTATCCCCTTTGAATCATATTCAATCTTGTACATCATGCATGATGTTGAAGGGGATATTTTCTTCACCAACTATTGTGAGAAAACAGCAGCATGTTACATCTTCAGAGGTCTCAAAGAGAGCTTTCTTGGGAACTGTTTAACTTCTCTGGGCAGGTCACGTCATTGTAAGGAAGGCAGTAGCCTTTTCTGTGGAACTGGTCCAGTTTGTTTCATTTTTTATCAGTTTTCGTTTCTCATTTTGAATATTATATTTGACAGCATTTTGTTATTATTTTTTCTTCAATCAGTTTCTGTTTTCACTGTGCCTGAATCAGACCTGGATCACGATTTTGCAGCTGCTAGTGCAGGTACAATAGTGCATAATCCTTTTGAAGTAACATGATAAAGAAAAGCAATTGCAGATTCAATTCTAGCAATTTACTCCCTCTGTCAGTTTTTGGCTCTGATATAAAATGGTCAAAGTGACTTTCAACTTACAGTGGAGGGCTAAAGATATAATCACTGTATTATAGTTCATCTGAAGTCTAAAACTGCCCTTTGCATGAAAAGACTCAAATCATGTCAAAGCAACAAAAGAAAAAAAAAAATAATTATATCAAATGCCACAGGCACCAAAAGAAAAATAAGCCTGTCACATCATTACCAAATTAATACCAGTTAATAAAAAGAAAAAATATAGCGTTCAAGATTCTGATCTTTACTTTGCCATGAAAACATATATGAAAAACAGAAAAAAGTGAGAAAGTGAACAACACACAGCACACACACAGGTAGTGAAGATCATACAACAAACAAGGCAGGTAAACAGTATCACACAACCATGTAGACAGGATGTGACTACCAAACAATTGTACAGTATATCAAACAACTAGGAAGACAGGATGTGACTACCAAACAATTGTACAATATAATCACACAACCAGGAAGACAGGATGTCAATATCAAACAACTGACAAGACAGGAAGTGAACATCACATAACTCGCCAAGACAGGTTGTGAATGACACAGAAAATATGAAAATAAGTAGTAGACAGCACAGAACAGACAACAAAGAGAACGCCATCCACCATCAAGGGAGGTAAACAAACAACACTCAGCAGACAACAGTGGTACATAGCAGGGAGCAGACAACAGAATTAGTGAATAATACAAAGCAGACAACACAGAAAAACAACACTCAGCAGACAACAGAATTAGTGAATAATACAGAGCAGACAACACAGAAAACAATATCCAGCAGACAACAGAATTAGTGAATAATACAGAGCAGACAACACAGTAAACAATGTCCAGCAGACAACAGAATTAGTGAATAATACAGAGCAGACAACACAGTAAACAATGTCCAGCAGACAACAGAATTAGTGATTAATACAGAGCAGACATCACAGTAAACAACACTCAGCAGACAACAGAATTAGTGAATAATACAGAGCAGACAACACAGAAAACAACACTCAGCAGACAATAGAATTAGTGATTAATACAGAGCAGACATCACAGTAAACAACACTCAGCAGACAAACAGAATTAGTGAATATACAGAGCAGACAACACAGTAAAAACTACACTCGGCATCAAACATCACACAGCAGACAACACAGAGAACAACACAAAGCAGACAATAGAGGTAGAGAACAACACACAGAAGACAACAGAGGAAGAGACACAACAGAGACAACATGGACAGAGAACAATTCACAGTGGACACAAAGACAGAGAACTACACATGGCAGTAACTTATAACCTGTGAGATACATAATTTTACACCATTAAGTTGACTTTAATTTCACTATCGCAAAGGTATTGCAGCTTGTTCAACTACAAAAACAATACTACACAATTCTTCTTCTTTTTAAAAACAGACTTTCAACAAAAAGGAAAGAGAAAACAGGGGAAAAAATTCCACCTTACTGTAAAAATTGAAGCACGAAACAAAAGCTTCTCCAAACGCAAACCTGCAGCCAAGGGTAGTTCCTGACCTGTCCAGCAAACACACACACACACACATATACATACACACACACAAACACACACACACACACACACACACACACACACACACACACACACACACACACACACACACACACACACACACACACACACACACACACACATCATTAAACTATGATAAAGAATACACAAACTCCTCGCAAGTAATGAATTCAAAAGCCTGCTATGCCTATTTTCAATTCAGTTCATTAATACTTCATTATTCCACATGGGAGATCTGTTTGTGGCTTCACAGGGTCACTATAGATACTACATAATGTGAAACTCTTAAAAACAAAATCCAGAAACTTAGAACCAACCACAGATTAAACCAAATCCGATAAAAACAAAAAATCCACCCAACTGTAGCCTGTAAACCACTGTGTTGCCACAAGCACAACTCCACCACTTCAAACCATAACTACCTATCCAAGAGCTTCTGCAGGGTGCAGAGGAGAACGGATGCCCTGAAGGCAGACAGAAGATGCGGACAACATAATGGACTTCAGTGGTTATCAAACCTCTGACCTGTTGCACAGGACTGAGGACGGAGGGCCGTGGCAATCCCCAGCTGCCCAAGCATCAGTCATGGTGCAGTTATGACCTACTGTCAAAGGACAATGTTAATAAGCACAGGAAAACTATGAAAAGAAAACACATCACCAAAAATCAAACACAAACCAAATCGTCTGTAAAACATTCAAAAAGGAAAAAGAACTCGAATAATCCACACAGACATGAAAAAGGCTGAGCAGATGATGTATAAAGAAAGGCAAGGATCAGAGTCATTGGCGTTAACAGCTTCTTTACATGAGACCAGTCCAAGAGAACAGAACTCAGAATAGGGTGTGAAAGCAGATGAGCTGAAAACTCACTGGCGTTAACAGTCTCTTTACACATGGCGACTGCGAGGGGAGAGAAGCCAGCGATCTTCTCCGCTGTGCACACTGCAGCATCCAGCAGCTCAGCAGCTGGCAAAACCTTGCTGACCAGACCTGAACCACACAGGACACAGAGTGAAAGTGGCACCACTATCCATTTCACACAGCTCTCTACAGGGCATCGCTGTCTGTTTCACACCCACCATAGCATAGCACTGTCCGCTACATGCACTGCAGTGACAGCATCATCCGCTTCACACTACACTGACGGAATACCACTATCCATTTCACATACTATACATAGGATACCACAATCCACTTTGCTCAATACCTATAGGATACCATAATCCACTTTGCTCAATACCCACAGGATACCACTATCAACTCCCACACAACATACAGATAAGACCATTACCTGTATCACACAACACACACATACACAGAATACCATTATTCAATTCATGCACCATGCATAGGGGTGGATGGTGAGGTCCTCTTGGGGAATGGACTCAAGAGAGTTTTTTTTTCCCATTAGAATTATAGTGTAGTTTTATATCAAAACCATCATCATACCATCCACTCTGCATTATGTCTGTGTACACAGATGTGAACACAGCACACACCCTCCCCTCTGTATTCTGTTTGTTTCACAGAGAGATAAAAAAAAAGTACACACATCCCCTTCTGCATTCTGTCTGTAAACAGAGATGTTAACATTGCACACCTACACCTCTGTATCCTTTCTATACACAGAGACATAAACACTGCACACCTACCCCTCTGTATCCTGTCTGTAAACAGAGATTGTAAACACTGCACACCTACCCCTCTGTGTTCTGTCTGTACACAGAGACGTAAACACTGCACACCTACCCTTCTGTATTTTGTCTGTACACATAGTAGTTGTAAACACTTCACACCTACCCCTCTGTATTTTGTCTGTACACAGAGATGCAAACACAGCACACCTGCCTCTCTGTATTCTGTCTGTATACAGAGACGTAAACACTGCACACATACTCCTCTGTATTCTGTCTGTACACAGGGATGTAAACACTGGAAACCTACCCCCCTGTATTCTGTCTGTACACAGAGACGCAAACACTGGACACCTACCCCTCTGTACTCTGTCTGTACACAGAGATGCAAACACTGGACACCTACCCCTCTGTATTCTGTCTGTACACAGATGGTAAACACTGCACACCCACCCCTCTGTATCTTGTCTGTACACAGATATATGTAAACACTGCAGACCTACCTCTCTGTATTCTGTCTGTACACAGAGATGTAAACACTGCACACCTACCCCTCTGTCTCCTGTCTGTACCTACCTTTCTGCATCCTGTCTGTACACAGAGACATAAACACAGCACACCTCCCCTCTGTATTCTGTCTGTACACAGAGATGTAAAAACTGCACACCTACCCCTCTGTATCTGTCTGTATACAGAGATGTAAACACCGCACACCTACCTCTCAGTCTACTGTCTGTACCTACCTTTCTGCATTCTGTCTGTACACAGAGACATAAACACAGCACACCTCCCCTCTCTATTTCTGCCTGTACACAGAGACATAAACACAGCACACCTCCCCTCTGTATTCTGTCTGTACAAAGAGACATAAGCACAGCACACCTCACTTCTGTAGTCTGTCTGTACACAGAGTTGCAACACTGCACTCCTCCCCTCTATATTCTGTCTGTACACAGAGCTGAAACACTGCACACCTCCCCTCTATATTCTGTCTGTACACAGAGTTGAAACACTGCACACCTCCCCTCTGTATTCTGTCTGTACACAGAGTTGAAACACTGCACACCTCCCCTCTGTATTCTGTCTGTACACAGAGACGTAAACACTGCACACCTCCCCTCTGTGTTCTGCCTGTACACAGAGTCGTAAACACTGCACACCCACCCATCTGCTCTGCCTGCTGGGCATCGATCCTGTCACCAGTGAGCACCAGTTCCATGGCTCGGCTCTTGCCCACAGCTCGGGGGAGCCGCTGTGTGCCTCCTGCTCCTGCAACATGCATCCCATCCGTTTTGGCAGACAGCGGTCTTTCAATATCCTTCAGCAAAGGCAGAAAAAAGAAAAACAGTATGCAACAGTAAAGACAGACAACAGCAACAACAACAACAATAAAAAAAAAAAAATCAAAAAGAGAGACAGGAACGGGGAAGTTATACTTGCAAAGAATCTCCAGGAGGCAATGAGACAATTTTTGCCGACATGCACATATGCACACTCGCACTCACACACACACATACTCACACACAGGTACACATATACATATACATATGCGCGCACACACACACACACACACACACACACACACACACACACACACACACACAAAGCTGTTGTCTTCTTTTATCCTTTCTTCTTTCTTTGTGAGCTGGTGTCTTCAGTCTTCAGACAGCTACAATGCAGACCTCAAGCAATGTAACAGACCTCAAAGTGTGTAACACAACTATGCGGTGAACCTTGTACAGATGTCAGAGCTAATACGACAGCCATAAAGTGGGCATTCACATCTGTGAGTGTGTGTGTGTGTGTGTGTGTGTGTGTGTGTGTGTGTGTGTGTGTATGTTTGTGTGTTGTGTGTGTGTGTGTGTGTGTGTGTGTGTGTGTTGTGTGTGTGTGTGTGTGTGTGTGTGTGTGTGTGTGTGTGTGTGTGTGTGTGTGTGTGTGTGTGTGTGTGTGTGTGTGTGTGTTCTTCTTCTTCTTTGTTCGCCTCCCCTTAGATGAGCTGCCCCGTGTCCTCGATGAAGGCTGCCGTCTGTCGCAGCTCCTCCTGGGTGCCGTACAATTTGGCTTCTACTGCAGTCAGTGTTGGCCAGTGCTTCTTCTGGATGCTGCATGCGTTGTACAGTCTTGAAGGAAGTGGTCGGTTGTCATTGGTCCCTCACCACAAAGGCATCTCCACTCTGTCCAATGTCAGTGTGCGTGTGTGTGTGTGTGTGTGTGTGTGTGTGTGTGTGTGTGTGTGTGTGTGTGTGTGTGTGTGTGTGTGTAAGTGTGTGTAAGTGTGTGTGTGTGTGTGTGTGTGTGTGTGTGTGTGTGTGATCTGCAATCGTTTGAACAACAAAGCATTTACTACTTTCGAGACAGAAACCTTTTATAAACATTCTTACTACTTAAAGGCCACCAAGTCAGAGATATCTATGCATGCTTGCATATTCTAAACAGGCAATAGCTTAAAAGCTGATCATCTGAAAAGGACAAAACTTTCTGTGCACATAACACTCTCTAAACTGGTGATAAGTTTGAAACATCTGCACTCTAACACAGATTCACAAAGCACAGAGTCAGAAATCGGCTCACCTGGAATGGTGCCAAACACTTGTGCACATGGAAACATTCTACAACAGCGATCACCACAAAAATGGCTCTGCTGGAACAGTGCCAAACAACAGTGATCAACTAAAAATTGGCCCACCTGGAACAGTGCCAGAAACCTGGCTCACCTGGAACGGTGCCAGAAAACTGCTCACCTGGAACGGTGCCAGAAAAACTGGCTCACCTGGAATGGTGCCAGAAAACTGGCTCACCTGGAACAGTGCCACAAAACTGGCTCACCTGGAATGGTGCCAAACAACAGTGATCACCAGAAAACTGGCTCACCTGGAACGGTGCCAGAAAAACTGGCTCACCTGGAACAGTGCCCAATGTGATCTCTGGCTGTGCAAACTGCGCCTTGTGTCCAGCATAGATGATGTCACACATCATGGCCACCTCACAGCCACCCCCCAACTGTAACACACTAACGATCATCAGCCAACTGTAACACACTAATGATCATCAGCCAACTGTAACACACTAATTATCATCAGCCAACTGTAACACACCAATGATCATCAGCCAACTGTAACACACTAACGATCATCAGCCAACTGTAACACACCAATGATCATCAGCCAACCGTAACATACTAACGATCATCAGCCAACTGTAACACACCAATGATCATCAGCCAACTGTAACACACTAACTATCATCAGCCAACTGTAACACACTAACGATCATCAGCCAACTGTAACACACTAACGATCATCGGCCAACTGTAACACACCAATGATCATCAACCAACTGTAACAGACCAATGATCATTGGCCAACTGTAACAGACCAATGATCATCAGCCAACTGTAACACACTAACGACCATTAGCCAACTGTAACACATCAATGATCATCAGCCAACTGTAACACACTAACGATCATCAGCCAACTGTAACACACTAACGATCATCAACCAACTGTAACACACTAATGATCATCAGCCAACTGTAACAGACCAATGATCATCGGCCAACTGTAACACACTAACGACCATCAGCCAATTGTAACAGACCAATGATCATCAGCCAACTGTAACACACTAACGATCATCAGCTAACTGTAACACACAAACGATCATCACCCAACTGTAACAGACCAATGATCATCAGCTAACTGTAACACACAAACGATCATCACCCAACTGTAACAGACCAATGATCATCACCCAACTGTAACAGACCAATGATCATCAGCTAACTGTAACACAGTAATGATCATCAGCTAACTGTAACACACTAATGATCATCAGCCAACTGTTACACACTAACGATCATCAGCCAACTGTAACACACCAATGATCATCAGCCAACGGTAACAGACCAATTATCATCAGCCAACTGTAACACACCAATGATCATCAGCCAACGGTAACAGGCCAATGATCATCAGCCAACGGTAACACACTAATGATCACCAGCCAACTGTAACAGGCCAATGATCATCAGCCAACGGGTAACAGACCAATGATCATCAGCCAACTGTAACACACCAATGATCATCAGCCAACGGCAACAGGCCAATGATCATCAGCCAACGGTAACACACTAATGATCATCAGCCAACTGTAACAGACAATGATCATCAGCCAACTGTAACAGACCAATGTTCATCAGCCAACTGTAACAGACCAATGATCATCAGCCAACTGTAACAGACCAATGATCATCAGCCAACTGTAACATACTAACGATCATCAGCCAACGGTAACAGACCAATGATCATCAGCCAACGGTAACAGACCAATGATCATCAGCCAACTGTAACACACCAATGATCATCAGCCAACTGTAACACACCAATGATCATCAGCCAACAGTAACAGGCAATCTACTGCCACCTGACTGTAACCTCTCATTTAGCATCACCTAAACATCAGGCACTGCGAATCACTGTCACTGGCAAAGGGTGATGATCATCTACCGCCCACCCTCTCCATCAGTGACACACACTGTCAATCATCACCTACTACATATCATCAGTCAACAACCACACAGTAGCACACCATTTATAACCACAACCAACTGTAACACCATTTCTCAAACATCTAACAATCATTCACAATTTGTCACTGCCTGATAATAAAAACACACCATTTATTACCACCCAACTGTGATACACCACGTATTATCATCCAGTAAGAACACACCATTTATTATTGCTAAAACTCAACTGTGACACACCATTTACCATCATACATTTGTAATATATCATTCATCTCCCCTAATTGCAACATACCATCAATCTCCACCTGATTGTGGCTCAGTATCTGTAACTGCCTGGCAAAAATGTATCCATCACCACCAAGCTGTGACACATATCATCTATAACTGCTGAGATGTAACACACCATATAACACTGCCCAGATGTAACACACCATCTGCCACTCCCCAACTATAAGTTACCACTGACCAGATGTAACGCACCATCTAACACTGCCCAGAAGTAACACACCATCTGCCACTCCCCAACTATAACATTTACCACTGACCAGCTGTAACACATTGCCTACCACCATCTGACTGTAACACTGTCTATTGTCTGTTTGTCATCCAACTGTAAGAACACACCATCACCCTCCAGTTGTGACACACCATGTATCAACACCTTATTGTAACATTTCTCACTGCCAAGCCGTAACACACCATGTATCACCCCCTTATTGTAACATTTCTCACTGCCAAGCAGCTGTAACACACCGTCTATCACCACCTATTGTAACATTTCTCACTGCCAATCTGTAACACACCATGTATCACCACCTTATTGTAACATTTCTCACTGTCAAGCTGTAACACACCATCTATCACCACCTTATTGTAACATTTCTCACTGCCAAGCTGTAAACACACCGTCTATCACCACTCAGTAACTAAATAACATTTAAACTATCACCATCCAATCATAACATACCATCTAACACTTGCCAACTGTAACACATCCCCTGACATCACCCAACAGTAATATCAATCACTGCCAAGCTGTAGCACATCATCTATCACCATCCAACTCTTACACAAAAACCATCATCATCCAATTGTACCACACCACCTATTACCACCACCAAACCGTAAATTATCATCTGACATCACCCCAGGGTAACACGTATCACTGTGACGTTGCAATACAACATCTGTCACCAACAAACTGTAACACATGATTCATCACCTCCAAACTGTAACACACCATCTACTATCACTCAGCTGTAACACCATCTATCAAAAACCAGCTGTAACACACCGTCTATCACCATTTAACTGAAACACACTGCCTATCATCACCTAACTGTAACACACCATCTATCACTGTCCAGCTATAATATTACCACTGCCCAGCTGTAACATGTTAATGATCACAACCCAACAGTTCCATACATCTATCACCGCCAAAATGTAACACATTATCTATCATCAGTTAACAGTAATGGACCATTTATCATCTCACAACTGTAACATTTATAACAGCTCGGCTGTAACATGTTCTATGATAACCTGTTACAGACATCTATCACTGCCCAGCTTTCACACATCATCGATCACCAGTCCAATGTAATGGGCCATCGATCACCTCGCAACTGCAACATATATCTGCCCAGACGTAACACACCCATCTATCACCATCCAACTGTTGTACACCATCTACCATCACTTAACTAAAACATCCTAGTGATCACCATCTAACCACAACAAACCACCTACCACCATCTAACAGTAACACACCATCTATAACCAACCGGCTGTAACATAGCAGCTGATACCAATTGTGCGACACACCGTTTAGAACCATCAACTTGTAAAGCACCATCGATCATTACCCATAATTTATCATGTGTGACATAAAACGCTCCTCATCCTCTCATCCCCCGCTGCCTCTTCTCAAAAAAAAAAAGGTTATCAGGACAGATCTAGTTGCAAAGTGAGACGACTGCAGGCAGAAATCTAAACAAATCTTAGCGAACCGCCAAGAGAAACGTGGACAAATGAGTCACGAGATAAAACATGACACATTTCAACCTCTTAGGTCTTCTTCAGGCAAGACACAAACAAATAATACAACGAAAATGAACGAATTCGTACTTGGCTTCGATCTCTTCATTCTTCATTCAACGCCTGCCTACCTTGTGCTAAGAGTGAAGAGACTGAAGCTGAGTACCAAATTCGCTCATTTTCGTTGTGTTATTTGTTTGTGTCTTGCCTGGAGAAGACCTAAGAGGTCGAAATGCATCATGTTTTGTCTTGTGATTTGTTTGTCCATGTTTCTCTTGGCGGTTCGCTAACATTTATTTAAGATTTGTTATCAAGACATCAAACATCGTTGTTTTGCTTACCGCATACCCATTGACAGCTGCGATCACAGGTTTTCTACACCTGGAGATGGAACAGAACTGGGCAGGAAAATCCTGACTGACCACATCTTGGTATGTCTTGTGACCCATCTCTGCCACATCGGCACCAACTGCCCAAAGTAAACCACTTTAGGGGCATTGTTGTCTGCCATGTTCTTGTAGATATTCATCAGCACATCACAGTCCTGGGGTGTGTGTGTGTGTGTGTGTGTGTGTGTGTGTGTGTGTGAGTGTATCAATTAGATACTACACTGATCTTTATGATGATGATATTACTAATCTCCACATCCATATACATCCCTGTGATGATGATTCAAACAACATCAACATGCTATACAGATCCATGGGGCCAGAATAGCTCAGTAGTAGAGCGCCAGACTCCTAATCTTGGTGATCCTGGGTTGTGGGTTCGAATCTCCACTGGGCCATCTCAGTGCAGGGGGATTTTTTCCCTCGGAGTTAACATTGTTCTGACTCCATCTCCCATAAAGTCCTTCGAATCAGACTGTAAAACCGAGGTTCTGTGTGTGAATGCAAGCATAACATCTTGCACACACATAACAGCCCATCACCAATTTTCGGAAGAGAAGGCCAGTTTGGCTGTTGGTATGGATGAAATGTTACACATAGCATGCACCGTGAGTGAGAAAGGGAAAGAATGAAGGAAGTAAGGAAATTGAGTGACACAGGAAATGACTGAATGAAGTGCCAGCTGGCAGCTCTTCAGTCAGCACTTCCCAGGTAGGCAGCCCATTGTGTAAATGAGTGTGGATTGTAAAGTGCTTAGAGCTTGGTCTCTAACCAAGGATAGGTGCTATGTAAGTCTTCACAATATAATAATAATAATCCATGTGATAATGATACAAACAACATCCACATACCATAAATTTCCAGGTAAAAATAACACAATCAGTGTTCAAAATCACATAGATCCCTCTGATAACTTATAATTAAAGTGTGCACATGCAGAGATCAATGTGACAACGGCACAATGTTCACATCACATAGATCAATCTACTAGTGACACAACTAATGTCCACAAACCTCTTGTGTGCAAGAAAAGGCCCTCTTCCTGTGATAATGATAAGGCATATATTCTAATGATACAACCAACAATTACATACCATACAGATCCCAACGATAATGATACAACCAATTTCTATTGATACAACAAATGTCCACATATCATACAGATCCCAATGATAATAATACAACCAATGTCCACATACCATACAGATCCTAATGATAATGATACAACAAATGTCCACATATCATACAGATCCCAATGATAATAATACAACAAATGTCCACATATCATACAGATCCCAATGTTAATAATACAACCAATGTCCACATACCAGAGAAAGCCCGATCACTGCCTGTGATGACGATACAACCAACGTCCTTGTCCTGGTCCAACTGCTGCAAGGCCAAGGTCAGGTCAGTCATGAGGGCATCGTTCAGAGCATTGAAAGCTCTGGGTCTGTTCAGCTTCACAACCCCAACGTTGTGTTTCTTCCCCTGTCTCTCCACTATCACATTCTGAAACTGGCCTGAAAGAACCAGAAGGATCCCTTTAGGGTGCAGGATTGAAGTGTATCACGTACCACATGACATGAATTAGAAGTGAATACACAATTGAAGTGATAAAAACTTATGTTCTATCCACTATACTTACATGTAAACAGTAACAATTATATTGCTGGCCTGCACTTGTTTTCCACTACTGCTTACTTGCTCAGCATATATATATATATATACATATATATATATATATATATATATATTGTTTGAAACTTTCATAGACAATTGAATCTCTGACATGTTATTGAAAATGTTATTT
The DNA here is from genome assembly GCA_016801955.1 of Conus betulinus. Lineage (NCBI taxonomy): Eukaryota > Metazoa > Mollusca > Gastropoda > Neogastropoda > Conidae > Conus > Conus betulinus. Next base: position 125,019 of record JADBJO010003948.1, on the reverse strand, counting down.
CCCTCGCTCCCTCCCCCCCTCTCTCTCTCTCTTTCTTTCTCTCTCTTTTTCTGTCTCTCTTTTTCTCTCTGCAGTATTGAGTGCATGCATGCGTATGTGTGTCTGCATGTGTGTGTGTGTGTGTGTGTGTGTGTGTGTGTGTGTGTGTGTGTGTGTAAAGAAAAAAGAAATGACAGGGACAGAGACACATATATCGTGACAAACAAGCAATATTAGATACTCCTTTCTGATAAGAGAGAGAGAGAGAGAGAGAGGGGGGGGGCAAAACCTTATTGTGTAGAATGTGCATAAAAGTGTATTACTGATGATCGAATCTGGCAAAATCCTCATTTAGACACCTACCCACATCTGTCCCACCTTTCCCCCGCTCATCCAATGATCCCTGGTGCTCAACTATGTACTGTAAGATAGAAGTTTTGAAAGACTGTTATCTGTGTGGAATGCCTGTAATGTAGTGACGCACACAGTTTCTGCACACATAGGCGAGCTCAGCGGAAGTGCACCTCGCGTGAGAAATGTTCACTGACAGTCAGGTAAACAAGCAGACGCACTCTGGCAGTACGACACTAGGTCTTGAAGAGAGCGGACCTGCTAATTTGTTGTTAGTTTAGGGAGTACGCCACTAGGGCTTGAAGAGTGCAGACCTGCTAATTTGTTGTTAGTTTAGGGAGTACAACACTTGGTCTTGAAGAGAGCGGACCTGCTAATTTATAGTTAGTGAAGGAGCTTCGTCGTGCTGACAGTTACACTAGTGACAGACCAGTGCTAGGGCCTCCAGTTAATAGACACAGTTTAGCCCTAGCACTGCGACACAGAACAGCCGTAGACGGTTACAACGGCTAGGACGGCTTTGACAGTACCACAGCTGGGCCAGGAGACTGACACTGACAGAAAGTCAGTGACTGTGGCAGACTCGACTTGGTAGTTGGTGCCAGTGAAGAGCTTGGGTAAGAATCCTGACGAAACCCCCAAGCCTGAGACTGACTGACCAGGTAATATAGAGTGCGTGTGTGAATGTGCAAGTGCTAGGTATACATAAACGAACTTCTTCGAAGTGTAGGGAAAACACTTTAGTAGTAAAGGTGATCGACACACTGAGAGCTTTCTAAACTAAACTAAAATCGTTGTAGTTGACTGTGGTCACAAAAGTTTACTTACTCTGTAAAGTATATCACGAAGCGAAAGAGTCATCACCATGATAAACATCCATATCATCATGCACTGTGGATCTCCCCTTTGTGAACACGAATTGCTATCGAGTCATAAAGAAGCATTCTTTAAAAGTAAACAAACTAAACTAAACTAAATTAAACCAACCTGTTGCAAATAATCGTTGGTGAAGACGCCACTGCAAGGCCCGCGCAACGCAGTGCGTTGTCAATGTTCTCACTGGACTTCGCGATGAAACAGAAACTAGACAGCCAGCCATGTTTTACGCATTCGTCTATTAACAGACACCGTGCGAAACATCAGTACAGTATACATTCAAAAAACAAACAAGAAAAAAAGAAAAGAAAAAGAAGAAGAAAAACAGAAAAGAAAAGAAAGAAAAAAAGGGAAAAAAGGTCAAAATGCTTGAAAAATACACAAATAAAAAAAATATTAATAAAAAAAAAAAGCTGGATACTTTATGATGAAACTGGACAATGCCCCCTCAAATTGCGGGCGAACTGTAGAATTTTGAATTTTTAGTCTAACCATTAGGCCATACTAACTATTATAAATTCTTCAGCATCATGTACAGATTCATTTATTTGCAGTATATCCCTGTGTGAGTGACCATTACAATAGCCTTTGTCATTTGCTAATGAACTTTTAAATGTAGATAAAATGATTTGAGCGCTGGTTTTTAAAAACACACACACACACACACACACACACATATATATATATATATATATATATATAGAGAGAGAGAGAGAGAGAGAGAGAGAGAGAGAGAGAGAGAGATAAGTGTTTTATTATGAAGAAGCCCTTGTGGCGAAAGCTTGGATCAATAAAATTGTTCCTGTGGGAAAAGATATTCAACTTGTTTTAGTATTCATCTCATTCAAAAATACCTGTTGATGTTGTTTTGTTGAGGCCCGGTTAGAATTTTACCTCTGAAATCATATATATATATATATATATATATATATATATATTTGTTAAAAATAGGATGGTAAAAGGAAGTTTTTTAAAACTTCCTTTCACCATCCTATTTTTAACAGAGATGTTGCTCCCCAAGGGGTTGAGCACTTTAAGAATTTTATTAGGCATTTTAGCAGTATTCTTAATATATATATATATATATATATATATATATATATATATATATATATACATATATATATATATATATATATATATATATATATATATATATATATGTATATATATATATAGAGAGAGAGAGAGAGAGAGAGAGAGAGAGAGAGAGAGAGAGAGAGAGAGAAAAGTTACACAGAGTCTGAAAGATCCATCCTTTCACTGGTAGTTTTTAGTTATTAATCTAAATTTCAAGGCATTACAATGATGGAATTAAAAAAGAAAATTTTTATATCTGAAAATCATCCCAGTGTATTGCAAGAAAAGAAAAAGGGAGCAGATTTTTTTTTATATACAAGTTTTTGATTTTACATCACAAATTTTCGATACAGACCTGTAAACTGGCAACCATTCCGCACAGTGAAATAATTTCCACTAAAGGTTCAAATAAGGGAACAGGTGTAATTACATGTTCAACTGTCAATTTTTATCTATAAAGTTAGAATAAAACTGCAAAGTTTTTTTTTTTAAATTCATTTTCACACTTTTTTTTTAAAATAAATAAGCTAACAAAAAATATGAAGGAAAAAAAAACATTTGCTAAACTACAGAGTTCACTGTTTGAAAAAGAGACTCATGATAACGAGCAGGTTTAAAAAAAAAAATAAAAAAAGAAAGAAAGAAAGCTCCAGGGAAAGTTTGACAGCAGTCTTCAGAGAAAGCCTTGGGTTTGAAAAAATGTAATGGATGTAATTATACTTTGCCCTTTTATTTTGCTACTGCACTCACCTTGCATCCTCTCTCTCTCTCTCTCTCTCTCTCTCTCATCTCTTGTGCTATGGGTGGTTTGAAAGCCAGAATTTTAATGTTTTTTTTTTTTTTTTTTTTTTTTTTTAAAAGAATGGTCATTGCTTTGGACCTACTGTGTGTAGACACCTAATATTTGAGAATGAGTTCAGTTTCAGTTTCAGTTTCATCAAGGAGGCGTCACTGCATGCGAACTAGTCTATATACGCTACACCACATCAGCTAAGTTTTGAGACCACGCTAAGCATGATTTGAAGCTGATGGAAGCTGATGGATAAATGAATTAACAACTAAGATGAGGCAATTGAAGAAGAGGGTCTCGTGGCTACGACTCAGCGGATGTCTGACCTACACATTAGCCCAGCGCGCTGGTCAGACCTTAAATACCTACCTACCATTGTTGTTGTTTTGTTTTTGGCTTTTGTTTGTTTGTTTTTTTGTAGTGGATGTACACGTGTGTGTGTGATGTTTGGGCATGGGCCCATGTGTGTATGTGGGCGCATGTGTGTGTGTGTGTGTGTGTGTGTGTGTGTGTGTGCACGCGCGCGCACGCGCGCAGGCGTGTGTGTGTGTGTGTGTGTGTGTGTGTGTGTGTGTGTGCACGTGTATGTCCGTGCGTGCGTGCGTGTGTGTGTGTGTGTGGGTGGGGGGGGGGGGGGGCACACGTATCTGCATAAAGCTATATGTGTACATATCTGTGTTGTACGTGGGCGTGTGCGCATGAGCGTGTGTGTGTGCATTTATGTGCTTATGTGTATGCGTGTGTGTGCACGCGTGTGTCGGTGTGGACGTGCACATGCACACATGTGTATGTATGTGTGTGTAAGAGCAAGCGAACGTATGCACACACGTTCGTATGTGTGTGTGTGTGTGTGTGTGTGTTTGTGTGTGTGTGTGTGTGTGTGTGTGTGTGCACGCGTGTATGTGTGTGTCTATGTGTGTGCGTGCGTGTGCGTGTGTGTGTGTGCGTATGTGTGCGCGCATGTGTGTGCGTGTGTTGTGATTTCGTGCGTGAATGTTCAGAAAATGACTTAGGAACAAGACCCATCAAATTACAGCATGTAAGTGCACGCGCACTCTCGCGCGCACGCACACACACACATACACATAACAATAAGAACAACAACTCCTCCCCCTCAAACACATCCGAAGCACACACACACACACACACACACACACACACACACACACACACACACACACACATGCACACACACACGCGCGCGCGTGCACGCACACACACAAACACGCACACACATACACACACACTCACACACTCTCTCAAACACACACTCACACACCAACGCTTCCACACGCATATCTGTGGACTCTCTAATTAACATGCTGGCATTACCCCACTGATGAACACACACACACACACACACACACACACACACACACACACACACACACACACACACACACACACACACACACTCACTCACTCACTCACTCTCTCCCATGCACACTCACACACCAACGCTTGCACACTCATGATGTCCATAGACACTCTAATTAACATGCTGGCATCGCCCCACTGATGAACACACACACCAGAGCACACACATCCACAGTATACGCTGGGGACCCTGAGAGATTCAAAGTCTTATCTCAGTTGACATGTGTTTCATCTTTTGTGTCTGTTATTGGAAAGGCCCAGTATGAGTTTGCCCCAATGTCTAGGAGTCTTCGTAATGTTGGCCTTGAAATTATTCCAATGTTTGGTTGGTTGGTGATGTTTCTTGCTCTTCCCTTAAGTCTGGATGCGCGGCCACTTGCTCTCTTGATGTTCAGATCTGAAAGATGGTCTATGATTCTTCAGATTTTCTTAGCACATCAGATCGGCCAAGCAGTAATCCAGTTCTTATTGTTGCCTTGCCAGCCAGTGTGTCTGCTCTCTTGTTTCCTTTAACTCCAGCATGTCCAGGGCAGTACATCCATACGAGTCTCTTCTCTTTGGAGGGCACAACCACGTCCGTCCAATGACTGCCACCATGGACTCGTCATAGCGATGACCCTGACGGAACCAAATCAAGGCCAGAGACGTGGAGAGGATGTCGAAAGTGAGGTCACCATGAGAACAGGGCATGAAGGGCCACAGAATTTGAAACTTGTTTTTATGCTGATCGCTGAGAATGAGGATGATGAAGGTGATGCCACGGATTTCCATTCCGGTCTCAGATTGCATGACAGGGCTGTACTCTACGCTTCCTTTCATAATATATCCCAGCGTCAACCAGGCCCAAGTGTCAGGAAATTTGAGCAACACTCTCAGAGATACATCCATTAAGTGGATGAAACTCAACTGTGTGGTCCCAGTCTTCCCAGCTGAGCCTGTAGCAAACTCAACTCTTGGCAGGAGCTGGTCGGGGCAAAAACATCCCACATGACTGATAGGAATCGAACCCATGACCTCCCAGTCGGGAGTCAGCAACGCTAACCCTTCGCCACGGTGGCTGGTGATTTCTTTAACATCATGGGTGCTTACTATTCTGTATAGATCAAGATCTGTTACATTGTTCCTCAGTGTATACTGGAGTCCAACTGTACATGTAAGTCGTTGATATCAAATAAGTTGAAAAGGCAATTTTGATGGCATATCCATAGATCTAGGGGAAATCATCCAGTATGGAACTTTTTTTCTGATTTTCATATAAACAGGCCTTGCTGAAAGCAACCAAATTAGTGAAATGAATACTGCTTTAAGTAACAATCATCATGAACTTGCTACACAAAACACACACCAATTTTCAACAGCTAGGCGTGCGTTTCTCTGTGTGTGTGTGTGTGTGTGTGTGTGTGCCATATCAATTTTAGCTGCTCCAGATTTAATGTAGAGAAGTGTTGGGTTCCATCACAGTGGGCAAAAAATAGCTAAGTGACTTTATATCATTCTGTAGAGAAGATGTTTAAGACCAAGAGCTCACCTATTCAGATTTGTAAAGTTTTTGCTGCTAGAGGCATTCAAGGCAACTGATACATTGTTAAAAAGCACAAGCATGAATTAAAATCTTTGATGTACCTTTCACCCATCTTTAATAGTACTGCCAGTTTATCATATTCTGTGAGTTAAGGAGAGCGAATTCTCAGTGGCACATGATCAATTTCAGACAAGTTTTGTTTCCCTTGTGTTATATTGCTTGTTCAAACGAACCTTTGTTCCATGTTTTTTTTTTAACTTTACCTTTGTGTTGAAATGTTCTGGGAGAGAGAGAGAGATGAAAGGGATGGGTGGGTAGCACACACACACACACACACACACACACACACATCATCATCATCATCATCATCATCAAAAATAGATCACAGGTATGTTTTTTTTTGTCTTTGGATCAATGCTTTGAAACAACTTATTCAAATCATCAAGTATACATATGTTCTGAACAAATCGCACGATTGTATTTTCTCCAATGGCATGAACAACTTCGTCATATTTTTCCCCTAATTTCACAGTCAGTGCCATCATTTAAAGACAATATGATGATCATTCAGAAGAGATTTCAAGGGAAATGATATCATTTCTGTATCTTTTGTATACAGTACCATCAACCCATTTTCTTTGAGAACTTAACTGTACTTAGTTCTGGTTCTTAGTTTTCAGTGAATGTTATTTTGCATTTGTTTCGTTTTTAATACATTGTTCTGATCATTAGTGTTTACTTACCTTTTCTTTTTCAATTCAAACAAAACATTACTCTCATGGGAAGGACGTGCGCCATTGTGTATCATCGGGCCAGGAGAGGTAGTGAGGGTGTAGTGAGGTAAAGTAAGGTAATGTTGCTTATAGCCCAGCCGACCACACAGGGCCATATCAGGACTGTCACCGCGTTGTAGTGAGGAGATGAAGAAAGAAGAGAATGCCAAGAATGTCTAGAAGACATTCCAGCAAGGCCAACAAAAGCATGGACTGCATGGAAAAACACACCCCAAAAAAAGTCTCAGCTGGAATTAAGTATGGCATGTTGCTTTTTTTCGGGACCTGCTTCATCCTCAGATCTATCTGTATATGACCTCCTGCCCTAAGATAGTGAAATAGTGGAAATCAGACCGTTGCTGATTGCACGATCCAGTCAGTGGCCAGGTGAAGGAGGATGGAAATAGAATATACATCCCTGCCTGACCTCTATCCAGACTGGAAACTTTCTACTGCATTATCCTTCATGGACACCTCTGCCGTTCATTTCATCATTTGGGTTTCCAATCAGGTTGACTAGTTTTGTGAACATGCCACAGAGTTTAGAATGGCCAGGGATAAATGTGATTTGTGCATTCCTGGGTTGAGGTTCTATGTTCAGTTTCATAACTATGGTCCAGGTGATCACACAGGGCCTTTTCTGTGCTGTCACCCCACAGGGAAAGACTGTTGATGAACAGAGTGTCATACAGTCATGTTTTCTTCCAAAGTGGACATTGAATTGAGAATTCAAGACGCAGTTGTATGCAGGATGCAGATTACAGTTTCAAATAAAACTTCAATGATAGAGTCTATTGTTTGTAAAGAAGAACTCACCAGCCGCATATAGATTGTAAACAGGGGTACTGGTTTAAAAAAAAAAAAAATGTCCCAGACATAATCTTAGAACCTGAGTTGAATGGCATCCAGTGTTTTAATCAGGAATTAATAGGCCTTGTAGTTCCACATACAGTGCACCAATGTTTGTTTCTCTCGTTTGTTTGTTGTTTGTTCGTTTTTCTCTTTTTTTTTTTTAAACATCCACTGCCTAATTTTCAAAGAACCAGCAAGATGGAAATGTTTTCATGTCTGCTCCTCAAACATACCATGGGAAGCACAAGTGAGTCTATAAAGAATGCACTGATTTTTGACAAGAAAAATTCAAAATGCTGAAAAATTTTACTTCATGCAATCCTTCTGGGATGATACATTCATCTAGATGTAGAGCTGAACCTGGAAAAAAAGTTATGGATAGGCCTCCTCATATTACATTTGAACGGTTTCCCAAAGCTCATGCATAATTGGAGCTGGCACAAAAAAATCTCTTAAAGTATTATGGCACAGAATTCAGAAGCGTCAACAACGAAAAAGAAGAAACTAAGAACACTGGTGAATGGATTTTAATACATCATTGACAGTCATGTTGAAGAAAACAGTGAGATGTACTCCCTTATTGAAAATCCAGCTTCTGCCAGTTGATATCCAATAAGATGGAAACGATGTTTGAAATCGCTGTTCTACTCCACACAAGGAGAAAAAAAACAATTACAAAAACAAGAAGCAACAGAAAGGTGACTTTAGAAGAAAAAGAAGTTGTGAAAAAAAGACAAGATATGTCATATTTCTATATGCAATCATTTGCTTTTCCAAGCTAACAGAATATGGCTACAAACTACTATGCTGCTTGTTGACAAAAACTGGTTTCAAAATGCATCATATGGACTACTGTGAAAAAATGTTTTTTGAAACAACCATACTGGTATTTGGCCAGAGATTGAAGGTCTCCAGTTTCAAATTTCCCACATCAGTTCACAGTTAACAACATTGGAAATAAATTTGAACAGACATCTGGTACGTATTATCAACTCATATAGTTTGATGGGTTTGCAATGTCTGAATGTCTAGCAGGTTTTTGGGTTTTTTTTTTTTCAAGAGGGAGGACGAAGGCTTTCTTTCAGGATAAATGAAAGAAACCCGCAAACCAATATGATTTGAAGGGAGGTGTCTGAAAGCATTTTAGGAGACAGTAGTGTATTTGTGATCGTCTGCCATGATATGAGTTGAAGTTACATTTGGTGACTCTACTCAAGCGCTAAAACTGGAGTCAGATTATGGTAATTGTCAAATTTGGAAAGGTAAATGCAGATTCTACAGCTTCTTTTTTTGACAGTTTAGAGGACAGATACAAATTCTATAAACTGAACTGGAAATATCTCTTATACAACTCCCTTTCTGTTTGTCTGATGTAAGAAGAGAGATACTAGTTTCCATTACTTGTCGTAAAAAGAGAGTGTAATTTTCAATATTTCTCACGTAAAATGGGAGATTATAATATTTGGTATTGTCATAAGAATCATCATCATTGCAAGTCAAAGAGCAGACTGGATCTGGCAATATCATAAGAACTATTATTACGTATTTGAAGAGCAGACTGGGTTGGGGTATATTATAAGAACCATCAATGCAAGTCTGAAGATCAGATTAGAGTTTGGCTGCATCATAAGAACCATTATCTCACAAGTTTGACGTGCAGATTGGAATTTGAATATATCATCAGAACCATTATCACTACAAGTTTGAAGAGCAGCGTGGAGTCTGGCTACCTCACAAGAACCTTGATCATTACAAGTTTCAAGCACAGACTAAAGTTTCGCCAATATAAAACAAGGCATCGTTTTTGGGAGGATTATTGGAGGGTACCTCTTCTTGTTGATAGAATCATAGTCATAAGAAGTTAAACTGTTGTTTCTTTCATCTGGATACAAATTAGAATTATAGTCATTAGAAGTTAAACAAGAAGTTTCTAGTAAAAAGAAAAAGTCGACAACATCAGTGACAACAGATATGTGAAAAGCACACTTTACAACAAATAAAGTTTAACAGGTTTGAGGCGTAAAACTTTCAGAACAATGATACTAATTTTTTGTTTCTTTTTTTTTTTGTTTGTTTCTCAACATGAGCGCTCACACAACCCATTTCTTTTTCACAGCATAAATGACATAAATGAGCAAATAACCCAAGAAAATTAAAATGTCATTTGATCTTTTTTATTCACTATGTATCTCACCATACACACTCACTTCAAGCCACCTCTTCTATACAGCATAAGTATCACAAATGAGCATGAATACATTGTATCAAAGGCACAACAACTGGACGGAATGTGAATTCGCTTTGTACATCTATGACACATAACATGATTATCAAGATATCACATCTAAAATACATAATGGAAAGCATCATTTGCTCTGGCAGTGTGATCCATAGTACTTGGCAAATAACAGGAGAATGTGGGTTCAAATCTACGTCTGTTAGAGAATAACAGATTTTTAGCTTTCAATTTCCAGATCTTATTTCAGAAAGGGTTGATTAGAAATGGAGACTCTTAATGATATTGTGATTCAATAAGGAAGTCTCACCTTACTTAAACATAAACGATCAAATGAATGAAGTTGCAGATCCCAAGTGGTTTAACAGAAAAAGGAATATATGGTGAGCTACATTACGCTGTATTAACTAGAATGATTAAAGACTTCAAGCTGTCCTGCAGCTTTTATCTGTCTTGCTGCTCTAGTATTCTTCAGCCAGGGAGAGTGTCTGTGAAGGAAAGTTAAAGGGAGATGGCACTTCCAGCATCAATTCACTCAAGTATTAATAATCCTTCATACAGCTTTCCAAAGTTTTCAATCTCTGCATGGGTCTTCCAGATTGCAGTGAAAGTTTTTGAATTGCAAAGCCACGGAGACTGAAATTGATTTCCTGCCAGGGAGCTTATGCGCAAGGATTTCCGTGCTGTAACCTCACTGCATGACACTTTCTATTATAAAGTGTGATATTTCATATAGTTTTCACTTCTTAGAGAGAGCAATATATTTCTGTTTCAATTTCATGTCACACACACACACACACACACACACACACACACACACACACACTTCCTGAAACACACACACACACACACACACACACACACACACACACACACACACACACACACACACACACACACACACACACACACACACACACACATGCGCACAGCTGTACAACAATGGTTCAGCAAGAATCAAAACATAAAGCACATGATGCAAAATATTGTCGGTGTCTGGCAACACAGAAAGCAAAATAAAAAATTTGAAATTAAGAAATGCATGAAAAAAGAGGTCCGATTCAACTGGGAAGTAATATTATCTCCCTCCACTCATTAACACACTACAATGTACACTTGATAATCCTGTGTCATATCTATTTCAGTTATGAGATGGATGGTCATTTGATAACCAAACAGATGTAGAACACACACATAGTATCAATGAACATTAAATTTGGAAAGGAGGAATTTGCAATACGATCCTTAGACACGTGTGCTCATATTTTCAAAAACATGCATATGTGTACACACACACACACACACCACGCACATATATATATATGTATATAAACACACACACTCTAACACACAGAGCACATGAAAAAAAAACCCCTAACTAATTTACATTTTGTGTCCGAAAGATATTCCTCAGATACATACGTTCATATTTTCAAAACACACATAATATGTATAATCACACACACACACACACACACACACACACACACACACATCTGCAGCACATGACCCCCCCCCCCCCCTTCCACACACACACACACACACACTAATTCGCATTTCATGGCTGAAAGATACAAGTAACAAAAAACTAAGTTAGTTTATAACATTATGAGAGTATTAGCAACGTGCTATAGTAAAATATGCCACTTAACTGTGTCTTTAACCGTGCCTCTAGTTTTGCCAAAATTCTATGCCAGTGTTCTATCATTTCTCTCCATTCCAAACCCCACTAAAGATGCTGCCAAAGGCTGAAAAGAGTTTTCAGTTTTATTGTTGTGTTCATGAAGCTGATTTAAAAAAAAAAAAAAAAAAAAAAACATAACTTGTATAAATGCCATATCAAAATCGTCTTTTCCTGCCTCATCAGATCATCAACACTAGCAGGAGGGAAATTGATGCGAGTGGTGATGATGAACTACAACCACTGTCACCATGAAACCCAGCGCCATATCAACACCAGTGGCAAGAAAGCTGATACCAGGGGTTTGGGAGCAGAGGCACCTGAAATAAAGGGATAGAAAAAATCGTAGGGCAGCTTGGCCAGAAAGATGGGTGCTTCCCCTTGCTCCTGGCAGCCGGCGTGCTGACATCGATGAAGGTGACAGAGGTGGTGATTTCCACGGGCTGGTTGTACTCTCCAATCAGTGTAGGCTGTGGACAAATTTATATCAATACTTCGCTGTTAAACTCTGGGCAGCTTCTTCACATATGTTCTGAGAGTGACTGAAATACTCTCCACATTATGAACATCGGGAAACTGTATGACATGTAAAGTAACCAGCTTCAATATTTCTTCAACAATAATTCAGATGTTCACACTATAATGATATTATGACGTTTGTTCTCTTGCTACCCTATCAAGTCAGTAGACCAGAGGAAAAAAAAAAAAAGGATTCTGCCTATCATCAGTGCTAACAAACATTCTCTTGTTATCAAACCAAGTCAGTAGACAAGAAGAGAGAGAAATGAAGATTTGACAGTAATCTGGGCTTCAGTAGTCCATTCTTATCACACCAAATCAACAGACAAGAAGAAAGAAAAAGCAGGATTCTGACTGTAACTGGTGCTTTTACCATTCCCTTGCTATTATATCATGTCAATGGACAAGCCGAAAGAAAAAATTAGGACTCTGAGTGTGACTAGTGCTAATATCATGCCAGTGGACAAGACGAAAGAGTAATTGGGATTCTGATTGCAATTTGTGCTCATAGCATATCATTCTTCCCCATATACATCAGTCGACAGAAAGAAAGAGAAATGAGAAAATGGAATCTCTTGTTATCAATTATTATGTCAGTAAACAAGAAGAAAGAGAGAATAAAGATTATGACTGTAATTTGTGCTAATAACATTCTCTGGTTAAGGTAAGCTGTCAGCAGATAAGAATGAAATTAGGATTCAAACTTTCATGCGTACCCAAAGCATTCCTCTGTTAGATAAGGAGAAAGTCAACAAGGGTTCAGACTGTAATTTGTGACTATAGCATTCACTTGTTACTGTATTGGCAGAGAGAATGTAAGAAGTTACAATTTGTGACTCTAATTTGTGTCAATAGCATTTACTTGTTATCATGTTGGTAGACAAGAAGAAAGAAACTAGGATTCTGTATTCATAGCATTTGCTTTTTACCATGTCAGTAGACAGGAACACACACACACACACACACACACACACACACACTCACACACACACATGCACCTTTCTGTAAAAACATTAGATGTATGTGTGGAGAAACACTCGGTGTAGGACATCTATTAATCAATTGCCCAAGAGCAAGGGAATTATATCGTCAGTCGGGCGTTTGTAGTTTATCTGACGGATCCAGTCCGTCATCTGTGTCCAAGATTTTGAATGACTACTCTTTTCTTTCCTCAGTTTGTAAATGTTTGTACACAGCCCAGTGGGCATTTACCTTTGATGTTCTATCCTTTAATATTACATTGTTAATTACTTAACATTACTTACAGTACTCTTGCTCCAATGCTACACTCAGTTTGAAGCGTATTTGCCTAAATCCGGAAAAATTGACACATTTACATACAAGCGCGCGCAGACACACATGCACGCACGCACACTCACGAGCACATACACGCGCGCGCGCACACACACACACACACACACACACACACACACACACACACACACACACTCACACACAAACACTCACATCCACACTTTGTCCCTCTATCTGGCCATCTCCAATCTCAACTCATATCATAGGAAATGTTTTTTCATACAACACATTATCAAGAAACTACTACACAGTTAATACGTACATTTCATATACTTCAACACATCGTCTGATATCATTTTAGTGGAAGGACGTTAAACTGAAGAAACTGAACACACGCACCTTTCATCAAATTCCAAATAATCAATAATGATAAGTTCTGACCACGTAACACCTTCACCTTTTATAAAGTTCCCTATAATGAAACAGTGTTTAAAGCTACACCTTTCCTCAAGTTCTAAATAGTAAAATAGTTACTAGCTATGATCACACTACAACTTGACCTTTTACTCTCTCCATTGCTTTGATGTATACAGGACTTGCTGGATGTCACAGATGCAGGAGAACGAAGGTTTTGGCCTATAGGTTACCTACCCTGATCTGTACTGCTTTGGCGGAGTCATAGATGTAGGAGACAGCGATGATTTTGGCCTGCGGGTTGACAAGTGCCCCAATATTGGCGTAGAGGATCTGAATGTGCATGCCCAGGGACAACGTACAACTGACGCTTGCTCCTGGATTCTGAACCAACACACACCACCAATGTTGTTGATGTCACTGTGTTAAAGAGAGATCAAGAAATGAGGCTGATCAAACAAACGTGTTTTACTTTTCCATAACAATTTCCTAGATGTTTTCAAAACGTCTAATGACAGGTTAGTTTATAACATGTTGAGGGATAGGCTTTAAATGTCTAAAACTGCTATCTGTCAGGGAAGACCTGGGGTTCAGAATTTTTAAAGTTGTAACTTAGATCCAAAAATCAAGAGATCTTCAAAGCTATACTGGGGTTTTGCTAATTTGATATACTGTGCCTACATGTGCACAAGTACACACAAAAAGTGTGTGTGTGTGTGTGTGTGTGTGTGTGTACATTCATGTGAGTCATGTGCATATTATGTGCACACAACCATGAATGTAAGAATGTGCAAATGGAGCTGGGGTTGGGGGTGGGACAAAGGAGAGTGACAATGTATGTGCTAGTTGCCTCACAACACCTGAAACTTCTTTCTCTTCTTTTTTTCTTGTAACCAAAAAAAAAAAAGAAAAAAAAACATTTGGCGGCTTAAATCAAAATGCAGAATACCATCAAAAAACAAACCCACAGTGAAGTGAATATTTACTCACAGAAGGGAGCTGACGATTCTGATACAATACTTTTAACCCAGTCTCCAGTTTTGCTGACATCTGAGTTGCCATAGAGACCAACATGATAATTCGTGTCACGGAAACCATTGGCGTTAGTTTGAGGGATGCTGTCAACTCCATAGTTTCGATGATCTTCTGTTGCATCAGAGCACAGTACTGGGTCAGGTTGGAGGCTGTCACTCTGTGGATACATCAGAGAACAACACAGATCAGAGAATAAGTAGGAGAAGAGGGTTTATTGTTTGTAGCCACTACAACTGTCTGCGGACATGAACAAAAAACAAAACAATGTGAATCCATGGAAAAATAGGAGAAAGGATGTGCAACTATCTGTTGACCAACAAAGCACAACATGGACCTGCAGAATAGGTGAGGAGAGAGGAATTCACTTTCACAGCCATCACTACTGTCTGTGGACTAAACAAGAAAAAGGGCACACAGGACCAAAGGAGACAAAAATTAACAGTTCAAGAGGGCTCCATCTGCCTGAGGACAAAACAAGAACAACACGGATTTACAGAATAATGGGGAGTGAAGAATTTAACTTTTATAGCTGCAACAACTGTCTGTAGACAAAACATAAACAACACAGATCAATGTAATAATAAGAACTAATCAATTTTTTTTAAACTATCAGGGTCACTATAACTGTCTGTCGACAAAACATTTTAGGACGATGTCAGAACCATCAGCATGGTGTTGGCAGACATTTAAGAGAAAGCACAACAACAGAAACAAAGCGGAACAGGTGGGTACCAACCTCAACAAGCATCCAGTTCGGACACTCTGACCAAACAGCACAGGCATTCTGGAGTCCGAGTCGGTAAAGCAGTCACCAAAGCAGCAGAGGGTCGTACCACAGTCATGTAGTGATCACGACTGGAGCCCAGAAAGATTTGGTAACTTTGTCGTCAAGGACAAAGACAAAAGAATGATGGCAAACTAAAGAGCACCCCTGACAAAGGTATAGTGTGGCATTCACAGCATTTGTAGTTGGAACCTATGCAAATGATACATTCTGTCTCTTTAAATATGGATGACAAATGCAGTTGGAACCTATGCAAATGATACATTCTGTCTTTTAAATAACAGAAGACAAATGTATTTGGAACCTATGCAAATGACACATTCGGTCTTTTACATAACAGAAGACAAATATAGTTGGAACCTATGCAAATGATACATTCTGTCTTTTAAATAACAGAAGACAAATAAGATTTCAGCAGACTCTATCGCTGTGATTGTCACTGTTCACTTGCTCATCTCTCGAACTCTCTTCAGCCTGAGAAGAAGAAGAAGTGAAAAACGTCAAAACTTCATTTAACTTTAAGTACATATATCCCGCAAAGCAAATTCCACCAGCAACTTCTATCTTTCCAGGTCATGGGCAAGAGAAATTCAGAAAACACTGACAATGACACAAGCTTCAAGGCACCTCCTTTGTGCAAAATATGGTTTATTTCATTTTATCAACATGTTTTGCTATAATGAAGCATCAATCTTTGCAATATGATCTTCACACCATATACTTTCCTGAATACATACTGTCTGATCAACTGGATTACTATGAACAAATAGTAATATCATCCCAGCTGTCATGGTAAAGTGGTTAGCGTAACGGGGCTCCAGGCTGGAAGATCTTGGGCTCGATTCCCATCAGAGACATTTATTTGTGGGATTCTTCCGCCCCATGCATAACTCCCATGCTGGCAATACGCAGGGAAAAAGTTAAAGCAATGTATGGATTGCTGTAGACAAGAAAATTACCTCTTCAATATTCTGAAGATGCACAGATAGCGGTAAACAATGTTACCTCATCAATAGTCCAGGAGTCAAAGCAATGTACAGGTAACTGTAAAGACTGTCACCTCATCTATACTTTACAGGTCAAAGCCATGCACAGTTGAAACTCATAGACTGTTACATCATGAATGTTCACACTGATGAGGCAATGAACGGACAACTGTAAATACGAATGCCTCCTTATCAATATTCCAAGGGTTGAGGCAATGCAAAATTACATGTAAAAAAGGAATATTTATTCATAAATCTTTTAAGAGTTGAAGCAATGCACCAAAAGCTGTAAAGAGCATTATCTCAGCAACATTCTGAGGGTTGAAGACATGTACAGGCATCTCTAAACAAAGAGTACTACCTTGTCACACACACACACACACACACACACACACACACACACACACACACACACACACACACACGCAGTGACACACACACATATTAATACAATGATTTCATGAAGAAAGCTCTGTACACTCCTAAATACAAGCTTTCAGCTTGACTACAGCTGTGTCCCTGTGCAAGACACAGAGAGGGAGGAAGACCAAAGGATACGTGACAGGGTCGGCATCAGAGGTTTGGTTCAGGACGCCAGCCAGCACGGGCTGGCCAGCCACGTACCCTGGATTACCACTGCGCTCAAACTTGTTGCTGCTGCTGCTGGACTGCAACAAACCAACACAGCCTTTTTTTCCCATTCCTGTTTGCTGTGGTGCACGACCGATATCAACACAGTTCACCAGAATTTGGGACAGACTTTCCCTACATTTTGTGAGGAACCATTCATTCTGTACATCTGTCCACATGCCCATGTCTACATGCACATGAGGCAAGCACATACACATACACAAGAATGCACATATGCCTGTATGCCTAATGCACAGACACACATACGTGCAGCTGGAATAGTGGTGCAGACAGCGTTACCTACATATCCAAGACTGACCAGCACATTGGATAAATGCAAAGATCAGCCATGCCTTACTCTCTTCCCTATTTTCCCTGTTTTTTTTTTCTTTTGTTAGTCATCTGCCTCTTTGGTCTCATGGTGCAGCAGATCCTCAGTAGCAAATATGGACTAGTTCTCACACAGTGACACCTCCTTGATGAAACTTTAGTTGACAGTGTATGTGGATGAAGGAGCAGGAGGTCAGGTGGATAACAATGATGCTATGTCAGTTTGTTCCATGTCAGCAGCTTCATGGGGAATGCAGGAACAGAGACACAGAGTGTTGTCCACACCAATGGGACGCGCTCACTCAGTCTGGTTCTGTGACGTAACTTCAATGGAGCTCACATCAACAAGACGTACACAGACACAATTAACATTAACAGAATGTCAATAAAACTTACGAGAGATTCGCAAATCATCAGAATGCACATACCAAAAAGAACATTAACAAAAAACACCAACAGATCATTTAAGAGCATTCAATGACCATGACATCTGGAACCTGCATACTCACCCAAAAGAACACATCTACAGAACTGACAAGAGCACAACATGAAGAGCACTCACAGTTTCAAAGGCAACAGAGAAGGTCTGTGTGATGAGGACGGCCCCTGGTGTGGATGGAACTGTCAGGTTGGTCAGCACGACACGTGCCAGAACTCTGACAATGCCCACGGTGCCATCGGTTACCACTCTGTAGCGTACCTGTGAAACATGACAGAACCATAACATGATAGACCCGTCACATGCCAATGATCAACAACAATTTGCAACACGCCTGTGACATTTGACTAACCAACAGTTCATAACGCATCTGACTCATTTAATATGCCAAGAGTTTATGATAGAACTGTGATATTTGACATACCAACAGTTCATGATACATCTGTGACATTTAACATGCCAAGAGTTTAATGATACACCTGCGACACCTGACATGCCAACAGTTTGCGACAGGTCTGTGACATATGCCAAAAGTTCTTATGAATAACTTTCACACCTCATACAAAAACAGGTATCTAGTTCATGTACCCAGCTGTTTCTGGGTGTCTAGCACAGGTATTAGTTCCTGTTTCATCACTGCTGGCTGCCGTACTCACCTCTTTCACTAGTTATTGCAGGTGTTGACAGCTGTATTTACCTTTTTCAAAAGTACATCACAAGTGTTGGTTGCTGCACTCACCTCTTTTGGCAGTTTTTCACAGGTGTTGACTGCTGCACTCACCTCTTTTGGCAGTTTATCACAGGTGTTGACTGCTGCACTCACCTCTTTTGGCAGTTTATCACAGATACTGACTGTCTACTCACCTCTTTCATCTGTTTATCACAGGTTTGTTTGATTTTGAAGTCACCTCTTTTCAACACTTTCTCACAGGTGTTGATTGTTTATTACAGGTGCTGATTGTTGTACTCATCTCTTTCACCAGTTTATCACAGGTGTTGATTGTTGAAGTCACCTCTTTTCACCAGTTTATCACAGGTGTTGATTGTTTATCACAGGTGCTGATTGTTGTTGACTCACCTCTTTCACCAGTTTATCACAGGTGCTGATTGTTGTACTCACCTCTTTCACCAGTTTATCACAGGTGTTGATTGTTCATCACAGGTGTTGACTGTTGTACTCACCTCTTTCACCAGTTTATCACAGGTGTTGATTGCTTATCACAGGTGCTGATCGTTGTACTCACCTCTTTCACCAGTTTATCACAGGTGCCGGTTCCAGGTGTAGGCCCTGGCAGGGGCGAGGTGCTGTAACCACAGGGTGCGGTCAGCCCTGAGGCCTCATCAAAACACTGCACAGGATTAACAGCTGTCGTCCTATCCAGCTCCACTGCTATCGTCAGGCTGTTGTTGTACAAACTGTAGACTGCAAATGACAGCAGCCATCCATCTTCACTGTTAGTGGCATTATTTTTCACCATTGATGTCTTTTATCACCAGTTCAGTGTTTAACAAGAATTTGAAGATAATTCATTAAAAAAAGCATAAAAATGGCTCCCGAACTTGCACCATAGAGCAGCAAGCAACGATCAATCCTGTTGCCACCATACACTGTTAAGAGTAGAGTTGTAAGCTTTTTTGTTGTTGTTGTTAAATAGCATACAAAAGATGAACAAAAATGTCTACAGCTAAAACAAGAGTTGCTGACAAAAAAACAACAACAACAAAAGAATAGGAGCAAGAAACATGCCCAACCAAGCTCTAAAATAAAATTTCAGGCAAGGAAATCAAATCACCAGTCCAGAAAGGATCTATAAAACGATCCTCTGCAGAGTCAAATGTTATGATTTTGACTAGGAGTCAGCTCCATTCAACAATCTGAAGGCTTACTCTGGCTGAAAAATGAAGCACAAAACGTTTGGAATTTTGTGCTGTAAAAAACAAAAACGAAACACTACAAAATAAAGCACTAACAAAATTCTAAAGGTACACACACTTGTATTCATGTGCAAGTTTGCCTTTGGCATGGTCTTTATTGAGAGAGGGAGGGACAGAAGAAGGGAGGGAGAGAGAG
Source organism: Conus betulinus (assembly GCA_016801955.1). Lineage (NCBI taxonomy): Eukaryota > Metazoa > Mollusca > Gastropoda > Neogastropoda > Conidae > Conus > Conus betulinus. Next base: position 105,040 of record JADBJO010003948.1, on the reverse strand, counting down.
AGAGAGAGAGAGAGAGAGAGAGAGAGAGAGAGAGAGAGAGAGAGAGAGAGAGAGAGAGAGAGAGAGAGAGAGAGAGAGAGAGAGAATTACCACCCAGTCAAAAGGTGCTATGTTTGCAGTCCTAATCTAATGACAAATTCAGTGGGAATTATATCACACTGTACTTGCCTCCATATCATTTTCCCTGGGTTGACTTGTCACCAATATTTACAGCTTTTCCTGGCAGCTGGTTAGACCATGATGCATGTCAGTTACCGCTACTAATGTGGGTGGAAAGTCATCTATTTGGGTGCAACATTCTTATTATTAAAGAATGGGTGAATTTTCACCCACAAGATTTGGTACACGAAAACTTGTTTTTCTTTTTTCAATTTGAATCTTGCTATCCAGCAAAAGGACCCAATACCTTGTGAGTAAATGGAGGAAGAAAAAAAATCTCAAAACACTCACATACACACAACACACACAGACACACACACACACACACACACACACACACACACACACACACACACACACACACACACACACACACACACACACACACACACTCATTTGATCTTGATCCTGTACCTTTAATATTAGTTTAGCAACAAGGAATACCTGGGCAGGTTTTCATCCACAGAGTGTGCCAGAAGGTTAAAAAACTAACCCAGGTAAAGGAATGAAACAGAAATGACAATGTTTGAATTTCTGTTGTTCAGTAACTCATACCTGTTACCTCTGACTTAGTTGTTATCAGTAACTTACAATTGCTAACTCAGAACTTAAAGCTGTTATCAGTAACTTACAATTGCTAACTCAGAATTAAAGCTGTTATCAGTAACTTACAATTGCTAACTCAGAACTTAAAGCTGTTATCAGTAACTTACAATTGTTGGAGCCAGGCACGCTGGTATTGAGTTCCTGGAACAGCCGGGGGCTCTGAAAAAAGGGTATTACAACTGCAGGTTTTCAAAACACTTGGTTACATATGAAAGTCTGACGTGGTCCCTGAGCTCAGACTTCAGGGAAGGGCTTCAACAAATCAAAGTCAGACACATGTATTTACCTCACTAGGCTAATGTCAGTCCTGCTGCCATGCCATAGGTCATGCTTCAAATGGGTTGACATATGAAAACACTCATCTACCTCTTGGCCCTGTGCAATGCTTGCTCTCAGACAACAGTTGAAGCCCCAAATGGGAAAACATCAAAACACACATGTACCTTAACTTGACAGCAAACCGTGTGATCCCTGGGAAAGAGAGAGAGAGAGAGAGAGAGAGAGGATTCGGATTCGGATTCGGATCGGATGATTTATTCACATAGGCCTAGGCCCCTATGAAGGGGTATGAAAATAGTACATTGGAAACAAATCTATGCGACATGTAACAAAATAGTACATTGGAAACAAATCTATGCGACATGTAACAAAGTATATCAAATTAAGACAAATCATTTGTAACTTTTAAGAGGTAGCAATTTCTCTCATTTTAAATGCCTTATACAAAAATAACGAAAAATTTTTAACATCTACTGTTGAGGTTGACGACATCAATAGGGTCAATCTAAATAGGGAAGGCTGTCTATAGAATTTCGGCTAATAAATTCATTTCATTTCTAATGTCCATGAGGGCTGGACAACAAAGAACAAAATGCATCTCATTTCTTCTTGATACTTTACAGAGAGGACAAAGCATATCATTGTCATCAACATCGGTTTTGTATCTAAATTTATGGACTGCTAAATCCGAAATTCCAAGTCTAAATTTTGCCATTATGTATTTAAAGTGTCTATCCATTTCTAAAGTTATATAAGATTTCAGATCATGGGAATTACCAAACTGTCTGTAAAATCAAACCTTTTACTATTATGCACATGATGTAACCATTTTTGCCAACGGCAGTCAATTAGTCGTTGACGAAAGCAACTTATAAACTGTTTTACATTTCCAACACCCTGATTCAGCCATACAAAACCAAAACCGTATTCAAAAAGACACATACGAACAAACTTTTACTAGCCCAGTTGTTTTTTCCTCTAGAATCAAGATCATAAAGCATATTATAAGCTTTACGAGGTATTCTGTACTCATCCATATGGAGTAAATTAAGCCAGTATCGGATGCATTTAACAGCAGAAACAATATATATAGGAAACCTATTCGTCTCCCCATACACAAGATCATTAGGCGTCCGCCTATCTACACCTAGAAATTTTTTTAAAACGAAAAGATGCACAGATTCACAATGGATTGCAGCGTTATCTAATCCCCATAATTCTGATCCGTACTGTGCAATTGGCTGCACTTGACTATCGAACAGCTTGCAAAAACACATGAAAGGACGTATTGTTGAAAACATGTAACTTTTTCATAATACAAAACGAAACATTTTTGGCCTTGCTAGCAAGATCCTTGCAAGCACTAACAAAACTCAGGCGAGTAGAGAAAAGTATACCCAAATATCTATAGGCATTCACAACAGGCATGGGAGCATTATTATATAGCCATTGTTCTCTTGCACTCAAATAACCACCCTTACGAAACACAATAATATTACTTTTAGATAAATTAACTTTCAGCTGGAGAGATGCAGCTGAGCGGTGTAAGCTATTCAGTTGTGTCTGTAAACCAATGATTGTCTCTGATATCAAAATCACGTCATCAGCCAGTAACAGAATAAACAATTCAAACGCATCAGAAGTCAACAACCCCCCATGTCTCCCGTTATTAATTACCTCAATTGCTAGCTCATTTATGAACAGTGAAAATAAAACTGGACTACAGGCATCGCCCTGTTTAACCCCCACAGAACAATTGATATAATCTGTGAATTTAGCTCCACAACGAACTTTAGCTTTCACCTCATTATACATACTTCTAATACATCTGTAAAAGTTTACCCTTAATACCATTTTTACTCATAATTGGCCAAAGGAGGTTTCTATTAATGGAATCGAAAGCTTTTTCAAAATCGATGAAAGCTACGTATAATTTTCGATTAAAAGAGAACTGTTTTTGAACTAGAGCCAACAAGGTGAACATGTGGTCAACAGTCGAATAACCCTTTTTAAACCCAGCTTGATAATCACCCGTAATATTTTTGTCCTCAATCCATTCTTGCAGTCTGTTATTAATTATCATCCCAAACATTTTACTACTAATGTTACTAAGAGAAATACCCCTGTAATTGTTTGGATCATTCGCATCACCTTTTTTAAAAATTGGCACAATTATTGATTCTGTCCAACTGTCCGGGAACACACCCATCATTAAATAATTTGTTGAATAATTTCAGACAGAACTGCACAACATGGGTAGAAGAATTTTTAAATAGCTCTCCAATGATTCCATCGGGACCGGCTGCCTTGCGATTTTTTAATCTTTTAATTGCTATTAATACTTCCTCTTCACTAATGGAGCGATTCATATAACTATCAGAGTCATCTTCAAACACCTCTTGATCTAATTGAATATCATCGTTGGGTTGTAACAATGCTTGAAAATGCTGAAACCACACATCTATTGTAATGTTATTTCTAGGCTGTTTTCTTTGTGGTGATATCCTGTGGACAACATCCCAAAACTCTTTCTGAGACTTTACAGATGCAACAAGCTTATCTATTATTGATTTATTGAACTCTTTCTCTTTTCTCTTTAATAAATGCTTATATTCACGCCTAGCTATCACATATGCAGTCCTGTCTGTGTCTTTTAACGAACGGCGACTAATTCTCAACAGCCTCCTGGTCTTTCTTTTCTCAACAAGACATTCTTGGTCATACCAGTCTTTTGACGCCCTTTCTTTCATAATGTGCACACGTTTTTTTTCATACATTCAGCACTTTCAATTAAACATTCGTTAAACATATTCAGAGCATTGTTTATATCAGAATCAATTAAACTTATGGCAATATCAAGTTTTCTACTCAAATTTTCGTTTGCTAATGTATCACTAAACAACGAAGAGCATTCATCATTCCAAACAATTTTTTCTAAGGTATAATCTAGCATCTCTTCACCAATTTTTACCGAGTTTCCCAATGGGGCAGCAATTTGAAAAGACAGCGGAAAATGGTCAGAATCTATACGTTCCAAAACATTCAGTTCACATCTATCATACCAAAGAGCAAAAAGTTCATTCGACAAAATAAAATAATCGTTTACACTGCAACCAGAATCAGAAACGTACGTATAGCAACCATTTTGGTTGCCTTTACATACGCCATTTAATATTGACAAGTTCAGAGCAGTGCACATGTTTAATAATAACTTCCCATAATTATTTACAGTCTTATCTCTGAGAACATCGGTTAATGTTAACAGAATGGCTATCACATTGCGCTTCAAAAACATCACACCCTGCAAAATTCTGCGAAACATCAGAAGTTCTGCTGTTCAGATCACCATTTAGAATGGCATATACATCATTTGTTAACAAAAGGTCAGTCAAACATTCTTCAAGTAAACTAACACCATTATCTAAGTCAAAATGGACATAAAACGGAGAACCTTCTGGTGGAATATACGAACAAACATACAAGATATCCTTTTCTGATTCAAACAACATTTTATCAATCAAGAACACAAACAGATTAGGACAATTCACTTCAACTGATTTCACATATGGGGTAAGATCATTCTTTAATAGACAAATCACACCTCCCGATCTTCTTCTTCTTCTTTTTTTGAAAATTTGATAGCAGGTTTACTAAATACTTTATAACCAGTAAGTAGATCATCACGACAATCTTCAATGAATGTTTCAATCAAACAGATAAATTCAAACTGACACAGAAATGAAACAAAATTAGGATCTCTAAACTTAGACATTAAACCATTTACGTTCCATGTCAGAAAGGAAACAGATTTATGTACAATTGAACACGAAAAAATTCGTCGTATGCTTACACGCGCAAAGCGTTGCCAGCTCCGCGCGGCACGACTGACACACAGAACAATGCTCACGCACGACACTGTCATCGGAGACCGGAGCGTCAAACGGTGTTAAGTTACTGGGATTCCCGTTTTCATTTTTCCCCACTGTCAGACAAATTTGATCAGATGGCCGGCCATCTCCCCCTATCTTGATTCCCGCAAGCTGCCATCTTCATTAAGGAAATACTTACAACCCATCAATTAAGAGATGATCAAAAATCATCGAAGCTTTCTTTCCTTCTGCTCTTGCCTTTTTAAGATAGGGAGAAAGACCACGCCTGACTTCTCTGACCCTAAAGGAGAAATCCTCCCCAACAAAGACATTGCTGCCCTTCAGTTTACCTTGGCCTTAAGAATGCTTACTTTGTCTTTATAGGAAGAGCAGCAAGCAATGATGGGGGAGTCAGGCTTCGAATTCAACTGTGAACACGGTCAAATTCCACATCACGAGTAATGTCCAGTTTGTCAGTTACAAAATCACGCACTTTTCCCTCAGCCTGTTCATTGGACTCACCTTTTGGTCTGGGAATACCATGAAAAATTAGATTATTACGCTTTGAGCGACATTCCAAATCATCGGTCTTTCTTTCAAGTTGCTCCACCTTAGCTAAGAGATCAGAATTTTTCTTTGAGAGTTCCATATTTTCCTTTCTCAAATATCCCACCTCCTCACGCAGATCATTGAACCCCCTGTGCAGTGCATCAAATTGGTCCTGAAGGTCCTTTAAGCTTTTGTCCAATCCATCAAACTTACAGTCCAACTTGTTCATGACGTCAGCGATCGTTGGCTGCTGAAGAGGGGGCGAGGTCGTCTGCCTGTTGTCCGGGGAAGCGCCAGTCCAGTCCGTGCTGGTCCTGTGTCCTGCAGTGGCAGTCAGGCTGTTTACTCTCAGCTGCCGAAGGCTGTTGGTCCAGGGTTCTGTTCAATATCTCCGCAACGTAAAAGCAGACTGCCCCAGAACAGCAGCGAGAGGAGCAAGCCCACTGTGACACCGGCAACCTTGTTTCGCAGTGTCAGAGTGGCGAACCTCATGGCAGTCTTTTTCGAGGCCCTCTTCAACATGATGAAGGCGATAAATTATGGCAAAAAAGGAGCCACAAGACGCCCTAAAAACAAGAGGGGCTGAAAGCATGGCACCAAGACGACTTGCTTGCAAAAGTACTAGTCGCAACTCGACGTCAGACTCTTACAATTGGCAAAAACAACGAGACAGTGCCAACACTGACCCGTACTCTTCACATCGCAGTTCACTCCCCCGAGAGAGAGAGAGAGAGAGAGAGAGACAGAGAGACAGAGAGAGACAGAGAGACAGCTAGACAGACAGACAGAGACAGACAGAAAAGCCAACAGACAGAAAGACAGTCAGACAGACAGACAGCTGGACAGACAGACAGAAACAGTGACAGAGGAGAGTGAAAGAGACAGACAGACAGATATGGTTTTGGAGATACATTTACCTTGGTAGCCAACAGTATGATCACAAAGAAAGAGAGAGAGAGAGAGGGAGGGAGGGAGGGAGAGAAGGAGAGAGAAAGGGGAGAGACAAGTAGACAGACAGACAGAGATGGACAGATATAGAAATAGACAGGATGATGGCCAGACAGACAGACATTTACCTTGGCAGCCTACAACTTGATCTCAAAGAGAGAGAGAGAGAGAGAGAGAGAGAGAGAGAGAGAGAGCGTTTAGAGGGAGGGTGGGAGGGAAACATATTTTTTGATAGCTTATTCTATGATCCCGAAAGGAGAGAGAGAGAAAGAGAGAGAGAGACAGAAGAGCAAGAGAGAGAGGGGGAGGGAGAGTGAGTTACAGAGAAAAACAGAGAGATTATGATCCCGACAGCAGAGAGAGAGATAAAGAAAGAAAGAGAGAGAGAGACAGACAGACAGACAGACAGTGACAGAGAGATGACGAGAAAGACACAGACAGACAGAGAAGAGAAAGACAGACATTCAGAGAGTTAGAGAGAGAGATTTACTTTGACAACCTCTTCTGCTAGAAAAAGAAAGACTGAGAAGGGAGAGAAAAAGAGAGAAAGAGAAAGAGAGAGAGAGAGAGAGAGAGAGAAAAAGTGAAAGACAGATACAGAGGGGACAAAGAGAGAGAGAGAGAGAGTGCTCACTGTGACAACACGGAATCCCTGGATGAAGTTGTTCATGTCCAGACCCGGAACTCCTGCCTGACAATCTGTGGCCACACTGGTCAGAGTTCTCACACAGCTGTTACTGTCATCTGACAGGTAGGCTGTTACCACAACATCGCAGTATAGTTAACACATACTGACGCTGGTGTTCTATGGATATCAACACTATCATATCACACTGTGTTTGATACATATCAACATAACAAAATCATACAGAGCTAAACACACCACAACATCAAAACATCCCACTGTGTTCAATGCCTATGTACAGTACATCACATTGTCTTCAATACACATGAATACTATCATACCACAATTTGTTTGATGAATATCAACACTGCAATATCACATTTTACTGAATACGTATGAATATTAACATACCACATTTTAATACATGTCAACACTACAATATCACATTTTGTTTAATGCATATCGACACAACAATATCACACAGTGTTCAAGATGTAAAAACACTACAGCGTCACACCGTGTTCACATACCAACATCAAAATACCACACTGCATTCTGTTTCTATCATTACAGCCCCTTCGACCGTGCAGGGCCTTTTCAGTGTTTTCACCAAGTTGGGGAAACAAGTCACAATTTTGAAAAGAAACAAAGACAATATTTACATCTCTACATCCAACATATGAGATAAAAGCTAAACTGACATCTTCAAAAATGATAAAAACAGATTCCAGGAATTCTACTTAACCTGGTGCCCTGGATTACAAAAATGGGGACAAAACTGGATGAGAAAAATTTACATGCAACAACAAGGTACAATGAAAAGCCACTTGGGCAAAACAGACAGCAAAGAATGGAGTGCGCATTGAGCAGTGTGCGCAGCCTACCTACTTAGGTGCTGGAATAAAAAAACAGAAAACCTGACATGTTACAATTTGTGACCAAAGAAAAAAATATTAAACACTTTCCAAAACACAGATAACAAGCAAAAAAAAAAAAAAAAAAAAAAAAAAAAAAGCAGAAAAACAGCATACACACAGTAATAAAAAGACTATAATTAAAAGGACAGAGTCAAAGAGAGTGATGTAACAGAAAATTACAAGCAAGAACTTCCTGAAGGCAAAATACTACTCTTAGTACTGTAAGAACCCTCAACATCTCCAAGGGGCCCACACTGTGTTCAGTATACATCAACACTAAATCATCACACGTGTTCAACACATGTCGACAGTAAATCACCACATAGTGTTCAGCACACATCAACATGACAACATCACACTGTGTTCAATGCACATTAATCCCGAACATCACACTGTGCTGAATGATGCTTCAACATGTCAAACACCAGGACTGACCTGCAGGGTTCTCATCCACACACTCCATTGTGGTCAACGTCCGAGGTAACCCAAGGACCCCAATTGTGCCACTCTCAGACACGGCATACACTGGGTCCCCACTCTGTCAACACATACACACATACTCTTACATGCGCACTACGAATAGCAATCACCATATGAAAATCAAATGCAATATTGGGGCATTGCTATCCTTTACTTCATAACCACATTTAAAATGCCATACATAGGTGAATTAAGTATTGACTACTGACCTTAAAATATCATCAGTAAAACAAATCATTTGTAGACCTTCTTCAAGTGTAGATAGAACTGAACATACCACAGGATGGGCACTGCTATCCTTTTATTTCATACATACACACTGCAGTCAGTGCCCTGAATGCAACAAACATTACTGGCATACTTCCGCAAAATATTTCTACCACAGTATCAATCAAGCAATCGTTAAACGAAAACAATAATAATGATGAATGTCAATTGTACGTGCATTTCTGCATGAACAATGTACTCATCATCAGTTCAATTTAATCATGTTTATCACCATGGTTATGACCTCATTATTATTTCCAGAACTATTACTAGTAATAGCAACAGCAGCACTATCATCATCAATGTTCTCTTGTTTGTTCAATTTGCTATTGTGATTTCTATTATGATTATCACCACATAACATCATTATGATTACCATCATCATCATCATTAGTAGTAGTAGTGTCAATAATACCATCACAATCATTGCTACTAATACTTCTACTACTACTATTACTACTACTCTTTTATTGCTGTTGTTCTTGTTCTTTTTCATTGCTGCTGCTGCCATCATCGTACCTGGTAAAAAGCAGAATCAAAGTCTATGGAAGGGCCAGGAGAAGACTGGAAAGAGAAGGCAGGAAACTCCTCCTTGTACTTCTCAAAGCCAGCCAGCGTACTGACTTTGTTCGGATTAGTGTAGTAATTCCTCTTCTTTCCTGCAATGACACATAGCATATATCACACATCATTCCCGTCACAATAAGAGTAGGATTCTAGGATTTGTGTAATAATTCCTCTTTCCTGTAATGTCATCCAGTGCATGACTCTCACATCATTCATGCTAGGGTATGCAATGTTACTTCTTCTGTCCTCAAATGCAACACATAGTATATCTCTCATATTGCTCCCGTCAGGATCATTGTAGTAATTCCTCTTCTTTCCTCAAATGTCCACACAGCATGTCTTCCACCTACTTCTTGTTGGGATCGTGTAAAAATTCATCTTCTCACCTTAATGTGACACATACAATGTCTCACACATCTTTCCTGTCAGGACTAGTGCAATTATTCCTCTCCCCCCCTTTGAATACCCCACATGACATGTCTCACATATCATTCCTGTCAGGATTAAATCTTAAATATTAATGTTAACGCACCGCAAAAAATTAAAAAAAAAAAAAGGACTAACAAATCATAAGATAAAACACAACGCATTTCAACCTCTTTGGGTCTTCTTCAGGCAAGAAACAAAACAACCGGGACAACGAAAATGAACGAGCAATCGCTTATCTTAATTGACATGTTTTGACCTCTTAGGTCTTCTTCAGCAAGAAACAAAACAATCAGACAATGAAAATGAATGAGCAATCACTTATCTTCATTGTGATAAGAGATTGCTTGTTCATTTTCGTTGTCTTGATTGTTTTGTTTCTTGCCTGAAGAAGACCTACCAGGTCGAAACGTGTTGCATTTTGTCTTGTGCTTTGTTTGTCCACGTTTCTTTTGGTGGTGCACTAACATTAACATTTAAGATTTGTTTAGATTTCCGCCTGCAGTCTTTTCACTTTGCCACTAAATCTGTCAGGATTAGTGCAGAACTTCCTCTCCTTCCCTCTAATGTCATAACATGTCTCACATGTCTTTCCTGTCAAGATCAGCGCAGTAATTCCTCATGTACCCTCACATGTCTCACAGAGCATGTCTCATGCACCCCTCCCGTCATGATAAGCAAAGTCATTCCAATCACATGTCTCATACATCAGTGCTGTGTGTAGATTTACGTGGGAATTTCTCCTTTTTCCTGCGATGTCACATAACGCATGTCTGTCAGGTATAGTGCCCTGATTTCATTCCTCCTCTGGAATGTCACAAACACTGAGCTGTGTGCTGCACACACTATCTCTGTCAGCCTTCAAGGGCTGGACACAGTCAGTGACCCAGCAGCTGTAGGTGAGCACAAATGCAGGTGAGCGAGTAAATTTCAAAACTAAATAGCCCTTCATGTAGTTTGAAATATTCTGTTTGCAAATGCATCTTTTCAGAAAATTTAATGCTTAAACTTTAAAACCGAAATGATCGTTTGAGTCCCTCATTATTTTCTGCACACAAAGATGATACGATTGAAATAATCCCCTGGCTAAATAAGGACAGTTCTTTTCATTTTAAGACGCAAAGTAACCTGTAGCTGATGTCGTTGGTTGGCTTTCATCTGCCTGCATACTAATTTGCTATACTGTTGCCATTATGTTGTCATCTGTCTTCACTCCAAGATGAAATTTATGAAAACATTCGCCCGACATGAAAACGTTTTTATGGATGGATCCTGAGCAATGTCATCTGCACCCAAAATAAACAAATCTGTCATTATTCATGCAATATAGCATCAAGCAACAAAAACCAGGCTGCTAGGCCAGGATCACCTGCTAGTCGGTTAATTTACTTTCAGTTTTGATGAAAGATAGAGAGAGAGGGAGAAAGAGGGGGTGAAGGGGGGAGGCAGAGAGAGAGAAAGAGAGAGAGAGAGAGAGAGAGAGACAGAGAGAGACAGAGAGAGACAGAGAGAGAGAGAGAGAGAGAGAGAGAGAGAGAGAGAGAGAGAGAGAGTTTCAGACAGATAATAACACAGCATTTCCGCTGCTGACACAAAAGTACATTTCCCTTGATCTCTCTTAAACTGTGTTTGTACGTGCTGCAAGCATGTGTGCATGAATGTGTGCATGCCTACATACATGTGACAGAGCATGGAGAATGGGTCTTTTTAATTCAAAACAGATGTAACTGAAAAATCATATTTTGTTTTCATATTGAAAATTGATGTTTGAATCTTCAGACTCCAAAACTAACATCAAGATTTAAACCTTTTCATCTACTACTACTACTATGAAACTGAAGATTGACAAAACCACAAACAGACTCACACACATACACATGCATGCATGCACGCATGCACACACGCACGCGCGCACACACACACACACACACACACACACACACACACACACACACACACATACACACACACACATACAAGCACTCATTATCAAGACATATACAAACAAAACTTAGACAAACCTTTACAAGTGGTCATTAACCTAATCTATTTACAGATCTCTACATACTCACTGTTATCATAGTATATGCAGAACAAGTTGTCATCAGTGACTTCAGAAATGACTGGATCAGAATTCTCCAAAGAAATGATCTCTTCACGTACACACAGTCTGTTGTCAACACTGTGGGGAAAAAAATCATAAAACAAATGCACCAATTTAAAACTATACACATCTAATCAAATAACAATTCAATACAGTACTGGCATTGTTATCCTTTCTCTCGTTGACCAAAAGAATTGTTATACCTCTCTGATTGTTGTTTAAGGTGATAATCTCTTCCTTAATCCTTCCCTCTTTCTCAACAGATTGACCAAGAACATGAAGATGCTGACTGGTATAAATTTACCTGCACATACACATGGGTACTATGTAGGTTTTATTCATAGAGACACGTAATGAACCTGAACAGATGAACCATTAAAAAAGGGTTTCATTCAGACACTGACAATTTACCCATGGATGCAAACAAACATGCAGACTTGAGGTTATGTGAGGACATTGACAGATTAAAAAAAAATTTTTTTTTTACCAGTTTGGATTAATACAATCAGAACACAAATATTATTCAGACACTAGCATAATTTACCTAAACAGAATTCTACCAGTTTACATCAACAATGAGAAAACAAGTAATATCCAGATGCTAGTATTTGCCTACACAGACAAACAGTACATCCACATTTCATGAACACACTGATAGATTTTACCTATACAGATAAGCAGTGGAAATATAGATCTCATTCACACACACACACACACACACACACACACACACACACACATACACTCACACACACACACACACACACACACACACACACACACACACACACACACACACACACACACAAGTAATATATCACTGGACACACCAGAATCCAGGATGACTTGCACTATTTCTAGATATAATAAATAAATATATATAATTCTGGAGTTCTGATATCATTCTCGATAGTCATTAGCGCTCTTCTCCCTTAACTCAAAGGGGAGTCACAGCAGTACCACACTGAAGAACACTTCACCAGGTTCCTCCTAGGTTCTGATGGTGGACAGTATTGACTGTGGTGTAGTGACTGGCCATCAGCCTGACCCTCTTGATGCTGATTATCTTGCCATCTCTTGATATTTCACCCAGTCGTTCAGCACACTTGGTGTGTTCTTATTCACTGCCCGCCAGGCCATCCAAGCCATCAGGTAATCAAAGATTTGTGCTGGTTCTTCCTCTAATGCCAGCTGTATTTGAGATGACCTTTAACCATTCCAGGTATATGTTGAAAAGTGAGAGAGATAGAAGGCAGCCCTGATAAACTCCTACTGAGGTATGGAACCATTCTCTAACAACACCCTGGATGAGCACCGTCACTGTGGCCTTTACTGCCACCTGCCAGATTCCACTTAACTCCTTCTTGAAGTCCACAAAGTCACACAGTAGATCTCCCTCAGGTGCAAGAGATATTTTTTGCAAAGGATACCTAGATTAAAAATCTGTTTGCTGATAGATGATTTTGAGCACCACTTTTGCTGGCAGGGCTGATCACGTTTTGTAGCTGTCAAGTAATATATTAAAAAAAATAATAAATATGCCATTAGACAAATACAAAATTCCATTCCTAAAAGAAAAATAATTAATTCTTCTGATTCATACTACTAGCATAAGGACAGATTGATCAGAATTCTGGAACTTTCCAAGCACAAAAAAATGCTGAGAATCAGAGCTGAGAGAGAGAGAGAGAGAGAGAGAGAGAGAGAGAGAGAGAGAGAGAGAGAGAGAGAGAAAGAGAGAGAGAGGGAGAGAGACAGAGACAGAGACAGAAAGTGAGAGACAGGGAAACACAGACAGAGAGGGGGAAAACAGATTCTTAGATAGTAAAGCCATAGCCACACAGACCGTCAAACATTGATGGGGAGAATTTGTCTTACTTGGTAGAAAACGGCAGACACTGGCTGAAAGTAAGTTTATCATTGGGTGAACAGTCCGGGTCACAGCAACAGTTGACGTCACATGCATTGCCTGTCAGGTCACAGGGGCACTGCCCCAGCACTGCACAACACAACGACATAGGAATATATATACCCAAGAAGCACATTTCTCTAATGTCAGTCCTCAGGTTTACTCACACATCTGTAACACGTTGGTTTGTTGAAGTCTGGGTGCTCTGGGAGACTAGCCACCCACAAAAATATATCGAAAGTGAGTGAAACACAATAATTACCTATCTTAAATAATGTCTTCTTGTTGTTGCTGGCTATTTTGCATGTCTGTTCCCATCGTTCCCCCTACTTGCATGCAGGTCCACTGAAAACGCTTTTCTCCTGTTTTTCTTTTTTTCATATACGTGCATCACATGCCCTGTTCACTGCCCCCCCCCTCCCCCCCCCCCCACACACACACACATGCACATAAAATACCTACACTTTTCACCTTTTTGTGTGCATCATACACACTTTTGTACTGTAGTAAACAAAAAACAAACAAACAAAGTTTTAATTTTTCTTTTTCCCCCCCTTTTTCTTTTTTTTTTTTTTTTTCTTTTTTTTTTTTCCCACTCTGGTTGTATCATATGCCCTTCTTCCCTGACATTCCCCCTCAAGAAGAAAAACCAAAAATCAATGGTGTCTTCTTTTTCACGTGCATCTCATGCCCTTCTACATTAGAAAAATAAAACTCCAAACAAGAAAAATGGATCTTTCTTCCCCCCCCCCCCCCCCCCCCCGAAAAAAAGCATCATCTGCCCTTCTTCACTGAAATTTAGAGAGAGAGAGAGAGAGAGAGAGAGAGAGAGAGAGATGAAAAGTTTTTTTTTTCCTACATTGTCCCCCCCCCCCCCCCCTCCCTCCACACACACACACACCTAATTGATTGATCATATACTGAAAGTTCTGTCAGGTCCAGTAAAGTGAGGAATGTATGGGTTTTAAACCTGAGTTTGAAAACTGAAAAGCAGTCTAGTAGTACCACAACACTGCCATTCCCTACTTTTCAAGTAAGTTTCTGTTTTACATAATTAAAATCTTTGCTTTAGTCTGTAAGTTTTCTTTGGAGGGCTATCAGTAGTTGTTGTTCTGGTAGTGATGGGGACAGGGTATTTTCTATTTCTTAACCAAAGCCTTGCACTCTGGAGAGTCCCCTTCATTAATTTCATCACTTAGCTTGTCTGGTTCTGCTTGACCAAACAAATGTTGGTTAAATATCGATTTAAAAAAGAAATCTTTCCATTTTGGATCACAGTCCTGAAGATTTATTAATGTAATACTACTAGTACCCAGTGCATCTTTTAGCTGAACACAAAGCATATTGCACATCTGCACAATTCTGTTAGCAGCTGATCTTTTTAAAACTAAAGTTACTGTCTCCTGTTTTGAATTTTCTGTTCAAAATTTCTCATCTTATCACAATCTGCTTATAGAGAAATCTTATAAATTTACATTTATGTCATCTATAATGTTGACAAGTGTAAATTTCTCATTTTCTGCCTTCCAATATTTAAATGAGTGCATAAGTCTTTCAGTATAATTCATTCCATTGCATTCCTTCAGCAGTATTATAGCTTTTGGTAGAACCTTGATCATAGCCACAGACTGTCTTTTCATGTAAGAATGTTTCTTTCCGTAAATCCAATCATTTGATTTGCTTTACTAATGACATTGTGGGTGTGAATATCACATGATAAAGTGCTAGTAAGTGCTACTTCTGGATTATATCACTGATTTTCTGATCCAGTTAACTGAACCCCTGGTTCTGTAGGGAAAAATTACTCACTGTGACTGCATATAATGATGAAGGAAAACAATGTCCTTTTTTTCTCTTTTTTTTTTTTCCCATTGAATTTGCAGAGATGGGGATATCAAACCACTCTGAAGCCGCTATCCTCTATGTTGATAATTTGTCTAGCATGCAATAATCAAGTAAGTAAATATTTATAAGTGAAACAGACACACCATCAAACACTGGTTAGATCAGTACTGGAATGTGGTTGCTCAGTCTAGGATCCTTATCATCTAAAGGACATTGATAACCTCGAAAAGATTCAGAAGAGCAGCACGGTTCATAACAGGGAACAAAATCAGAAAGAAGGGGAATACTAGGAAGAACATGAGGAAATTAGGATGGAAACCCTTAGAAGAGAGAAGAGCTTTTAAAACTAATATCTTCTCCAAAGGCAGAGCTAAACTAATTGATATCCCAATGAAACAACTAATATTGAATAAAAGTAGCACCAGGAGTGGCGGTCAATCTTATGCCATACCTGCATCTAATATTGACAGCCATTTACATTCACTTTATCCTAGTTCTGTACGGCTGTGGAACTCACTGCCGGGTGCCATCAAGACTGCCACAAATGCAGTCTCATTTAAAAATCAAATTGATATGACAGTCTTGAGATCTGCATATTGACTGATTTTTCTATTTTAACTTCCCCAGATATTTTATGGTTACTGGGGTCTGAATCTGGCCATTGCTTTTACTTTTTGAATATCGTGTGCGACCCCCTTGTTGCCAAATTTTGCTCCAGGGGCCAACAGGCTGAGTCGCACTTTATTTATTTTATTTTATTTTTTAACATGCGCGCTGGTGACCTACTCGTTTTTAAGTTAACCAGTCTTCTAGGAAGACGAAGAAGAAATTTGGGGATTTGAAGATTGAAAAAAAAAAAAAAAAATTGGCGTCCTATTTTGATGAATAACTGATGATGATGAGTAAACCTGAAGATCTAAACCTTCGCAAGTACATACAGGAGTTTGCATCAAAGGTACTTGGTGGCTGGAGAGGTGCAATTGTTGTGGTGGTTGTAGTTGTGACAGTTGTAGTCGGTGATGTGGGAACTGGCGTTGTAGTCGCTGCTGCAGTCGACGATTCATTTGAAGCAAGAGAAGACTGCGCTGCGGCTGTTGTGCCAGCTAGAGGTGTCGTCGTTGCTGCTGGTGTTGTTGTGTGCACTAGCAACATGAAATATGCCACAAAAAAACTGTAATTATACAGAAAATCAGTTGCACACGTTCACGTTCGTTCACGTTGACCGCCATGATGTCAACTATGAACTAAACTTGGAAACGGAAGTCTACAGGATGCACAGCCACGCACACATGCACGCCCAAACCCAAAACAACAGTAACAACAACAATAGCAACAAAACTGTATTTCCAAATTAATTTGAACAAACAAACAAACAAAAAATCTTGCCTACATTCCATAGCCGGTACAAAAAAAAAAACTGGGGAGGGTGGGAGTCAAACTAGGAGGGGGTGGTGGCATGACAGTGGGGATGGAGGAGGTGGCGTCACAGGAAGTAAAAGTTCGAGTATACAAAGCCGGGACGCTGCACGTAGTTCGAACGCTTGAGAAAAAACCACCGGCTGAATTTTTTTTTTTAATATCAAACTGGTATGTGCTTGTCTTTTGCTCTTTTACAGATGGAACGCTAGTGGACATGTGAACTAGTATTACACTTGTTGATTGTTTATTTTCAATTTGTTTAGAACTGAAAATACCGTGGCAATTTGATTTCGTTCAGTCGAAAGAATTAGTGATTGACACTACTTTTTTTGTTTGTTGTTTGTTTTTTTTTGTAATACTACTTACTTGATTCTTGCGGAGTAGAAGGCCTGGCCTGTTCACCGTTCCAGGAAAAGAAATCACTGGACTGTGTGTGGCACGCGTTAGACCTCACTTGGAATACTATCTGCCACCCATTACTAAAACGACAATCGATCAGTAGGCTATATATAGAGAAAGTACAAAGGAGAGCAACAAGATTAATAAAAAGTATCAGCCACTTAAGGTACGAGGATCGGTTAAGAAAACTACAGTTGCCATCATTGAAATTTAGAAGACTACGGGGTGATCTAATTCAAACATATAAAATATTCAATGGTTTAGATGATATAGAAAAGGAAATTTTTTTCACATTAGTGAGTGACGAAAGAACAAGAAATCCTATCAAAAGATATTTATAAAACAAGTTTCCAGCAATGTTAGAAAAAATTTCTTTTTCAAATAGGATTGCTCCAATTTGGATTAAATTAACAGAAGTAACAAAAACTGCAAAAAAAACATTAATCTATTTAAAGACCTTCTGGAAAAAGAAATAGGTATCATGGACAGAAAGTTCAAATATGATGCGTGACCATTGTCACGAAAAAAATGAAAATGCACACTCCATACTGAAAAAAAGAATTCACACTGGGCCCATCATTTTCAAACTTGACCCCTTATTTCTACCCCTGATATCTTCAAACAGTCTGAAGCAAATCCATTTTACCAATTTTATTCATTTATTCAACGACTTTTCCATAAACATGGCTGCAGGTTGTCTAAACAGCGAAAAGAACCTGATTTTACCCAGTTCTAAAGATTAGGTTTGAAGAATGATGTTACATTTGTATTGCCAAGCATGCACAACCAAAATTAGTGATACAGTTTCTTAATATCCTGTTGGCAGCCGTAGCAGATTTACCCACTGGAAGAGGTGATCTGCCGTCTTTCAGTCTGATTGGTTTATGTGCTTTGATTAGGATCCTGGCGATGCCGCTGTACAGTCCTCATGTACGACCTGGAAGTGGCTCAACATGGCGCTGACGTCAGGTGCAAGAGAAAACGGTCGATGACAGACATGGAAGATTGTGCCCTGTTCTACAAGAAGGAGAAGGTGAGATGATTTTTCTCTGAAAAAATGGCTCACCTCACATCTCCTTTTTGGATAAGTACTTTGGATATGGGGACTTACGACAATACCTACTAGTACTATTTGAAGGATTTTTTTTTTTTAATTGTGACTATCTTGATTTTTTTTCCCCAATCAGTCTCAAGTGTATGTGTGACTTAATGTGTACTTTCTTCTTGCCTTTTTAACTCTGTGTATGTCATATACTGCTGGTTGAAAAACGAATAGACCACAAACTGTCCATACTCTGCTTTAAATCTTTGAATGGCTTAGCTCCTTCCTACCTTTCTGATCTGCTTATCTCTATGTTCCTTCTAGGCAGTTGCGTTCTTCCACCAATAACACTGTGCTCAAAATCCTTCGATTTCAAACTATAATCTATGGCGATTGTTCTTTTTCTTTTCAGGGTCCGGCTTCTTGGGAAAAACTCCCAACATCTTTGTGTAGTTCAAACTCTCTATCTCCCCTTCAAGGCATCACTTAAAAACAACCGTCTTGACCTATCAACAGCAGTTCTTTCTCCCCCTTCCCTTGCCCATCAAATTGATTCTGTGACGTGTGTGTGTGTGTGTGTGTGTGTGTGTGTATGCTCGCGCGCGCATGCAATTATGTGTGTGTAAGTGTGGGTGTGTGCCAGTACGCACCCTTGTGAGTAGATCGTATGGTGCTTATTCAATAATATTCATCTTCTTATTGGTTTCTGATGTATGTTTTTCTCTCATGTTTTATGTGTTTTGTAAACAATTAGGGCGTATGATGTAAGATTGAATGCCATGAATAATTATTATTATATATTGTCTTTTATATTGTATGAAGATTTTCTTTTTTTTTTGAGTAGTGTGGATAAATACTGTACCTCATGAAGGTTTTTCTTTTGTCAGTGTATGTTTATACTGTGTCTTTACAGTTAGTTAGTTAGTGTTTATAGGGTCCAGCGGACTACAAGGAGCCAAATCAGGACCTCAGCTATCATATCTGCTGAGTCTCTAGATGAAAATACCCACACTAGTATTAACACATCGCTTGAAGTTTATAAAGACAAAAGCACAATATCTGTTCAACTCCAGCAACACCTATATACATTATTAAAGCACTATAACTTATAAAATAAGTTTACCTCTTTCAAAAAAGAAAAAAATAAGATCCACTGAAGTCAATATGAGGACTCCTCTGTAATGAAGAAATGAGTTAGATTTATGCTTTGTGGTATATGAATGAATATTTTTCAATCGGTGTGTGTTAATAACACTGTCATGAGATTTCTGCAATCATATCCTTTGCCAAGGTTCTATGAAATTTAAAAGTTTTTCTTCAGGCAGTGTATCACTGTCTGTTAACACAGTTATGAAGGCTGCATTTTAATCATATATTATGCATGACCTTGTGGTAATTCTAGGGCCTCTTCCAGTGTGAATTATGTGTATCTCTGCCGTCTGGAAATGCCATGCTTTGTGATTTTTTTTCGGTCACTCTTTAACGCTGCTTTTCCCTTTATTTTTGGTGTTTTTAATTCATTATCATTGTGATTGTTATTGTTGTGTTATTGTTGAGTTGTTACTGCTGTTTTTGTTATTGTAATTATTATTATTTGTTTACATTATCATCATTTGTATATTATTAATATCATTACTTTTAGATATTCATTCACTGGGTCCATTGCTTTCCTGCCATTGCACCTGTCTTTGTTCAGTGGACCACGTGGTCTTTATACTTGTTTCTTTTTTTGCAACTCTGGAGCCCCCGGGTTGTCAGAATCAAAAAGTTACCACAACTGCCCACTTCAAATTTTTCTCTGTCATATTTCATTTTCAGGGAGCCGCAACAGAATTATATATATATATATATAAAGTATTAGTTTTTATTTAATACCTCATGCTACCCTCCTTCAGTTTTATGCTGGCTGCACACTGACCATTTGTATTTTACCCATTCATACCTTTTAAAGAGTGAAGAAGCTCCATGGTGCATTCCATGTCATGTGCCACTCACAATGACACGTGTTCTTTTTAGAGTGTGTTGGGACTTGCATGCATGATGTGAGACACAAACATTTTACAGCAGATTCCATGAAAACCTTGTTCAGAGACGTTCCACCTGACACGATCTTTGAGTTCTTGAAGAGATTAACATTTTTCATCGAATCTGAGATTTTACTGTGGAAGAGATTTTTTTTTTTTTTTTTAAACAAACTTTCGGATGGGTTTTTAGAAGATGTATTTTAGAGAATTGTGTGAATGAATGGCTTGAGTTGGTTTTAACGTGGTGACAGCCCTGATATGGCCCTTTGCGGTCAGCTGGGCTATAAGCAACATTATCTTATCTTATCCCCCCCTTCCTGTACACTATAATAGTTGAAATAACAGTTAAGTCTGTCAAACAGATACACAGGTAGGCAAACAACACTGAGAGAGAGAGAGTCTCTCCATTTCTTACCACCCATGGAGAAAACAGAATCGAAGTTAAGATGCAACATATTATATGTAGAAAAAAAAACTGATAGCAGATGCTTTCATGCAGTTTACCAGCCTCATTTGCAACAAATCTGGTGTTTCAGTAAATGTCCGATCAGGGGAAACTACTCATAGTCATTGATGTTGTCTCCTACATATTACTATTATTAGCATGGTGTTCACTTTCATTAGGGAAAAACCATGTCTATGGCCATTCTTAAACACCCACATCATGCAGATACTTGGGAATTTAAATCCCTGCATCATGTAAAGATTCTTGTGCTTAAATGACGAACATAGTTTGCGTTGTTCAGAGCCTTGCAATTTATAACATGTCAGCATTTTTGTAAATAGCAGACTGCTTACCTTTTTCTTATTCTTTTTTTTTTTCTTTTTTATTTTTTTTTTTCCTTTTTGTTTTAACAAACTGCAAGCAATGGATTGATGTGTGATTACTGTATGAATTTAAGCCCCTCTTTCTTTATCTCTCTCTTTGTTTGTGTTTTGGTTTTGTCATTTTTTGTTTTGTTTTTTGTTTGATGCTGAGGAAAATGTAGTAAACGGAGACCAAGAAGCGTTAGGTGGCGACATGTACATTTGTAGCTGGGATTGGCACTGTTGAAAAGTGAGCGATAGCTTTTTGTGTTGGCTGGTTTAGGTTGTTGACTGGGTTCACTACACGTGTCAGGCCACCACTGTTTCACTACACGTGTCAGGCCACCACTGTTTCACTACATGTGTCAAGCCACCACTGTTTCACTACACGTGTCAAGCCACCACTGTTCTACTACAAGTGTCGAGCCACCACTGTTTCACTACACATGTCAAGCCACCACTGTTTTACTACACGTGTCAAGCCACCACTGCTCTACTACACGTGTCAGGCCACCACTGTGTTTCACTACACGTGTCAAGCCACCACTGTTTCACTACACGTGTCAAGCCACCACTGTTTCAGTACATGTGTCAAGCCACCACTGTTTCACTACACATCAAGCCACCACTATTTCACTACACATGTCAAGCCACCACTATTTCACTACACATGTTAAGCCACCACTGTTCTACTACACGTGTCAGGCCGCCACTGTTTCACTACACGTGTCAAGCCACCACTGTTCTACTAGTCACGTGTCAGGCCGCCACTGTTTCACTACACGTGTCAGGCCACCACTGTCTCTACTACACGTGTCAGGCCACCACTGTTCTACTACACGTGTCAGGCCACCACTGTTCTACTACACATGTCAAGCCACCACTGTTTCACTACACATGTCAGTCCACCACTGTTGTAAACCAACTGCTCTCTGTATCAGCTAATTGCTGTCACTTCCTGTTGTAAATTGGTTCTGAGATTGCTTTCTGTTGTTAACCAGTAGCTTTCTTTGCTGTCATTGCTTGTTTCAGCTTGACACATCGTCATCACCTGACCATTGCTTTTTGCCAGCAGGGAATGACAGATCACAACATAAACAGGTATTCATTACTTTATCCAGCAGAAGCTGCTTGATTGGTTCTGTCTCTTGCGCGCCTCTGTGTGTGTGTGTGTGTGTGTGTGTGTGTGTGTGTGTTTCTGTTTTTACTTATGTACTTGGGTTGGCTTTCTTATCTGAGTTTGATAAATCAAGTAGAATGGCTAGTGCTCCCAGCAAGGCCTAATCTTACCCTCTGCAAGCATGTGAATAGTTCTGGTTCCATGTCATGGATTGTTGATATTGTCTGCTTCTTTTTCAGGATCTGATCCGTGCAGGGTGTTCCAATGCTCCCATAAAATTTAGTGGCTGACATACACAAGTTGTCACAATTTTCCTGTGTAAATCAGTTAATGACATGCACAGTATTATTTCAGTTTATGTAAGTCAGCAGATGGCATACATGGCCTGTCCCATTGCTCTTGTCTAATTCAGTTGATGATGTACCCAGTAACACAGTGTCTTATGGTTCTTGCCTGAGCAGCATGGGCAGAGGGATGAAGGGATGATGGAGGTTGGCCTGGAAATCACACATAACTGGGCACCAGCGTATGGTTATCAACCACCAAAGTTCGGGGGTCAGCCACAAAGACCAACCGCACCCCTCGCTCGGATAATGCACACAGCGGTGAGTCAGACTAAGCTTTTGTGGGCTTAGTGTTGTGAGAGAATGTTTTTTTGAAAAAAAAAAGAGGAAAAAAAAAGAAAAGAAAAAAAGAAATAAATTAATAAGGGGTTGCTTTCATTTTTTTTTTTTTCTAATTTGAGGACAATTGCAGAGTTGTTTTGTAATATAAGAATTTAAACTTTAATTGAAAGAGCAGCAAAGGCACTACTTATTTAAAAAGAAAAAAAAATGGTAGAGTAAAAGAGACAATCTGGCAAGACATGGAAATGTTGATTAACCGAATATAAATTGCAGGTAGCTAAATTGACAAATGAACCATAATTTCAGAACAGCCCTGAAAGTCAGGATTTTCCATACAAATTTGTGGTCAGTACTTTACAAAAAATTTACAGACCAGATCAAATTTTTTGTTGCCAGCCCTAAAATTATAAGAGTCAAATAATACAAAATACTGGCCACACAGTCAAATGTTTTGTTTTTTTTTGGTGTGTGTGTGTGTGTGTGTGTGTGTGTGTGTGTTCCAAAATTCCAAATTACATGGAACAAAGTGAGAGAAAGCTGTTCCTTTTCATTATTATTATTATTATTATTTTTTTATTGAAGTTGAAAATAAAGTTAAATGACTTTGAAGGTGGAGAAAGTGAGACATGAGTGATTACAGGTATTTGAATCATGTATTGGCGTACATTCTCAATGTCTCGCCTTTGATGTTACAAGGACGTCTTCTTCCATGTTTGATGATATTTTTCTCCCGCTTGATTTAGAAAGAGAATCCAGAATGTGCAAGTTATCATACATGTGTTGCCAAGAAAGGGAGACCAGCCTGATTTAAAGAGTTTGCAGACAAGGAAAAGACATGAAAATGGCTGGTACATCCATCTGATTCTTGATGCAGGAACCAAGAGTATCTCCAATGCTGGGCGTTGAAGACATGACAGACTGCAGGGGGGGTGGATGTGACATGACCTGTGACCCCAACAGACTCGGGGACAGGAAAGAGTTCTGCAGTTCTCGGAGCAGGTGGGGTGTCTGTATGGATGGGTGGTCAGCCATGATGGGTGTTGTCACCATCATGGTACAGGGTGGACAGGCAGGTGTTGTTACCATTGTCAGCAGGTGTTGTTACCCATTGTCAACACACAGATGATGACAGACATGTGTTGTTAGCATTGACAGTATGATGGTTGACAGACAGGTGTTTTTGCCTTTGTCAGTAGAGTTGCTAATAGATAGGGAGGCGGAATAGCTTGGTTGGTAGATCGCTTGACTTGTAATCTTGGTGATCCTGAGGTTACAGGTTCGAATCTCCACAGGGCAGTTTTGGTATTTGGGGGGGGGGGTAGGATTTTCCCTCTGATTTAACAATGGTTCTGGCTCCATTTCCCAAATAGTCCTGTGAATGAGTCTATAAACCGAGGTTCAGTGTGTGAACGTACGCATAACATCTTGCACACACAAAACATCCCATCACAGACTTTTGGAAGAGAAGGCCTGTTTGTCTGTTGGTATGGATGACATGTTACTCATAGCATGCGCTCTGGGTAATAAATAGAAAGAATGAAAGAATTGTTAAATTAAATGATCAGTATTGTCTCAATGACACGGGAAACGACTGAATGAAGTGCCAGTAGGCTGCTAAGGCAGCCTTCAGTCGGCTCTACCCAGGTAGGCAGTCCGTTGTGTAAAGGAGAATGCGGATTGTAAAGCGCTTAGAGCTTGGTCTCTGGCTTGGGATAGGTGTTGTGTAAGTACTCTCTTAAAAAAAAAAGGTGGTGTTAAGATTCTCAGTGTAGTTGTTGACAGGCACATGTTGTTGCCATTACTACAATTGTTGCCAAATAGGTGGTGGTGGTATTGACAGCACAGTTTTAAAAAAGGCAGGTGATGTTTGTATTGTCTGTATGGTTGGTGATAGACGGGTGTTGTTACCATAGTCGGTGCAGTTTTAGATGAGGATGTGATATACCGTTGTTACTACATTTGTTGACAGATGGTTGTTTTTACCATTGTCTGTACAGTTATCGACTAACAGGTATGGTTACCATGTCATCACAATGTTTGAAAGACAGGTATTGACAGGCCGGTGTTGTGACCTCCTCAGTACAGTTATTGACAGGTATTGTCAGTCAGTTGTTGACAGACGTGTGACCATTTTCAGTGTAGTTGCTGACAGACAGGTGCTATCGTCAGTACAATTGTTGATGGACAGGTGTTGTTACCATTGTATACACAGTTGTTGACAGACAGATGATGCACATTGTTGACCGGCTGAGCCAATTGTGTTTGGTGTTTTACAAATTGTTGACAGACTGAGTCAGTGTGGTATCATTGTGGATGTAATTGTCGATTGACAGGTGTTGTACCATTGTTGTTACAGTTAGTTACAGACAGATGTCAATTATCAGTACAGTTGTTAAACTGTTGTTTTTTTTTGTTTCACATACAAATGTTACAACCATTGTCAACACAGTTGTTGATAGGTGTTGCCATTGTACATTTGTAGACAAGTATTGTTACTGTTGTCAGTGCAGTTGTTGACTGAGGTATTGTTACCATTGTCAGTATGGTTGTAGACAGGCAAATGTTGTTCTTTGTACAGTTATTGACAGACATGTGTTGTTACTTTTGTCAATACAAGTTTTGAGTGACAGATATAGCCATTTTTTTTTTAGTACAGTTGACAAGACAGATGATGTTACCCGTTGTTGCTACAATTGTTGACAGATGATGTTATCAGTGTCTGTACAGTTGTATACAGACAGGTACTGTGACCATTTTCAGTACAGTTGTTGACAGGTGTTCTTGATATTGTCAGTATAGTTTTTGACAGGTGTTACCATTGTCAGTTCTGTTGTTGTTGATAGATGTATATTTTTACCATTGTAAGGGAAAGGGTTTATTCTGTAAGCCTTTCGAATTGTTATGATACATACAGTATCACCTTGTCACAATGATGCAAATATTGTCATGTATTATTAAAAGATGGATTGTTATCTTTGTTTTGGGAACTAAAGATGCTAATCAGTAATGAAGACCGGGCCGGGGATGGCAGTCTAGATGCAGGGAGAATTTATGTAACGGTACAGTGGCTGAAAGAAGTGTTTCAAGATTTCATACCTGTGTAAGTAATCAAGACAATAGTTCTTCAGATTTAAGTGCAGGTAAGGTCTTTTTTCACCAACATGGGTGGGACATGCATTGATATAGTCATTTGAAATAAACATAATAGGTAATCGAGCTATCGGTAGACATGCCTTGTTAATAGTGTCAGACTAAATATGCCATAATAGTTCACCTTGTCAGACGACATTTTTTACAGTATTTTGTTGTCAGCAGGGTATCTACAGGCCATGTTGTGCCCCTGGTGCTCAGAATATTTTACAGAGATGGGAAAACAGTGAATTTCTATGGTTTATTAGTATTTCTTTAACTTTGATTTATACTCCAGTGGTTGGTTTCTTGTTGATTTTGGCATTGGTTGCATTGTACAATTTTTGTTCCTTGTTTCAGGGGAGCGACGAGAAGTCCGGTGTCCGGTGATACACAGTGTTCACATGAGGATCAGTGTCACTGGCTTGAAGCAGAGCACTATGTCTCTGACATTTATTGAGTGTTGGTTGTTGCATCAGTCAGCTTGGATGTTGTTTTCTGGGTGTAGATCTGAAGGTCCACGTAACATCTTACAGCAATATGTATGTGTGAAAAGCGGTATATTGATTTTTTTCTTTACTGAAAGGTAGTGTTTTTTTTCTCAGTGTTTGTCATTGGCAAAGGACAACAGAAGGTCAATATTATCTCCTTATCTTAGATCTAGTACAAGGCTTTTCATATGTAGTTTTGCTTGTTGCTATGGATGTTTAAGATGTGATGGTGGTTCTATATTGAGCAAACTTGTATTTTATAAAAGTGCTATGTTAATTTGTTGGGAACTGCTGTTCTTTTCCAAACTGAGCAACCTGAACCTTTTCTCCACTGATTGTTCGTGGACTTCCGTATTTTAAGCTGTTTCTCAGCTGACCAAAAGTTGAACAATGCGTGGGAGACAGCTTAATGGAGCAAAAGAATGTCTTTGAAGTACAGCATTTGTTGCGCAGATACAAGCGTTTAGATACTTTCTATCCTACCCATGTAAAATGCTCAGTTAGTTGTTGATATGTAACCTGTTCAAAATTTTCATATTGACATGCAGAATCCAGAAACTCATGAAAATTGATAGTGTCCCAATGGGTAGATGGTACTAACTTTACAAATGTTAAATGGGCTGAAGAACCTGTTTTAGGAGTCGCTTTGTCCATGTCACTTCCAGATCACTATGAACTTTGAAGATTATTGCAATACTTAGGAAGAAGATTACTTCCAAACTGCAATGGTGAACTAAAAATTTGTCCAGTTAACTAGAACAGCAGATGTTGCTTAGACTGTCAGTTCATTTTTGTTGATGTTGCCTTCTGGACTCCACTTCCTAGTTGTTTACTTGACATACCTGTACAGGTTGGTTTGTGGTGATGTATTTTCCCCATTATTCATAGTGAGGCAGCTAGCTGTTAAGTGGGAAAGGGTTTTTTTGTTTTGTTTTTTTTTTTGTGTGCATGTGTGTTTTTACCCTTGTTTAATTCACACCTCTCATTTTCTATTCTTGGCTTGCAATCCAGACCTTGACATATGTAGCGATTTTTATTCTATTTTACCCTTGTTTGTAAGACAGATCTTGACATGGGTGATTCATATTTTAAAAGAAAGGGAAAAAAAGAAAGAATGAGTGAGGGCACACAGTGACTACAGAGTGGGTCTGTAACAATTTGAGGGAACGTGGATAATTGTGCACATCCCACTGGTGGTAGAGTAAGTGAAGGGCAAACCTGTTGAGAAATGGACACATCAGGACAGTGGCTGTTTGAATGAAAACCCTTTCCTGTCTGTGTTGGGTTAAAGAAACACCTTATTCAAAGAAAATGCTGTAGTAAAAACAGGTTATTTTTAAAAAGCCAGAAGATTGATCAATACATAGTTTGTAATCATTTTTCCACAGTCGTGCAGTTGGAACAATTTTTTCACAGATTGGTACTTGAGACTTGAAAGAGGATATTACAAAAATGTTTTTTTTTAAGCCAGAAGATTGTTCTGTACAAAGTTTGTAATGATATTTTTCCACAGTCGTGCAGTTCGAACTATTTTTTCACAGATTGGTACTTGAGACTTGAAGAGGATATTACAAAACAGTTTTTTTTTTTTTTAAAGCCAGAAGATTGATCAGTACATAATTTGTAATGATATTTTTCCACAGTCGTGCAGTTGGAACTATTTTTTTTTACAGATTGATACTTGAGACTTGAAAGAGGGTATTACAAAACAGTTTTTTTTTTTTAAAGCCAGAAGATTGATCAGTACATAGTTTGTAATGATATTTCTCTACAGTCGTGCAGTTGGAACTATTTTTTTACAGATTGGTACTTGAGACTTGAAAGAGGATATATGTATTATTGATCATTTCTTCTTGGTGTCATCATCTGAGAGCAAAATCGATAAAGATAATTCTTTCTTGGTTGCAAAATTTTGTGATTTTCTTGATACAATTAGTTAATAAAGTCTAAGAAAGTTGAGAGCAGTATCATCAGAGATTAATCAAGTTGTTTGCAAATTGCTTCATAAAGTACCTCATGGTTTTTGTTTTACATGCTGCCATTTACATGTCAAGAGTTCTTTCGCTGCAACTATCAGACACATGTCAAACTATCAGAGGCAGGCCGACATTTGATCAAAAAACTTTACATCATGGTTCACGGTATCATTGCTGCTTCTTCATGGTATATTTACATATACAGGATCATTTCTGTAACCCTATGGCTCATCATCATTCATGGGATAATTGCTATAGCCCTATGGCACATCATTGTTCTTGAAATCATCACTGTAGCTGCAAGTACACCCTCATTTGTTGGACCGTTCCGTTCTGCATGTACATTTTCTTTCATAAGACCATTGCTTTAAACTACATGCACATCATTCAGGGGACCAGTGCTTTTACAAAATGTACATCGTCAGTCACAGGCTTATTGGTTAAACTATTCATATATCATGATTCATGGAACTATTGCTCTATCTGTTACATATCAGAACAGTAGGGGGTGGCTGACATAATAATCACAGTATCATTTATATAACAATGTACATATGGAAACACTTTGATTTTTGACAGTTCTCAGATCCAATGGGTCCAATACATGTAAACGTACATAATTCGTAGAGAGAGTATGGATCTAATACATGTAAACATACATGATTCGTAGAAAGAGTACTGTGGAAGAAAGTTTGCCTTTAACAGAATACGTATTAATTTATGAACATGAGTTCAGGATAGTTGTGGTTGTGTTTAACAGAGTGAGTGTTGAGGTCATTTACCTTTGCTGTACTTCCTGGGTTTCTCACAACTCTGGCACACCATAAAATCATATCTCTTGAAGTATTGAAATGTTGTTATAAAACTCAATAAGCTGTCTGCCAGTTTTCAGGTTTGTGCATCAAAGGAAAAGATGTAGTCAGCTTCTCATTTGAACAAAAAACGGTTTTGATGAAGCGGTTAAAGAGCAGGAACAGGATATGGCAGCATATTGAACATGGGTCACAGGCAAACTGCTATGTTGGTTAAGGTATAAACTCTGAAGGACTCTGATGAGTACGAGTCTTGTATGACTTGGCATCTTCTGAAAATGTAAAAACACTGCTAAGCCTTTTGAAATGTGTAAGTCGTGAGCAACTTGCTCATGGGGAATGTGTTGTCGAAAGAGACGTTCGGTAAAGTTTAATGGACCTAGCATGAGA
Organism: Conus betulinus; assembly: GCA_016801955.1. NCBI lineage: Eukaryota > Metazoa > Mollusca > Gastropoda > Neogastropoda > Conidae > Conus > Conus betulinus. The sequence continues at coordinate 75,255 of JADBJO010003948.1, read as the reverse complement.
GCAAGATGGTTTCCTCTCACTAGGTAGAGGGTGTGTGTGTGTGTGTATTGACAATAATCCGCCCACACCCAGTCCCCGCCTGCCTGTGTCTTCTTTGTTCCCCCCAGACTTGTGCATGCCTCAAAGGGAAAACTCGTGTTTCAGAAATTGTATCGAAAAGATCAGTGTGTGTTGATTTACAGCAAGTGTGGAATGTGTTCATATTTTAATTGCATCCCTCCGATATGATTAGTTTGTGTTCAGAGATGCATTCTTTTAGCAATTGATGTGTCTATTAAATGTGGATAATGTGAACTTTGTATAGTTTATGATTTTAATTTTTTTAATTTCATATTTTGAAATGATCACGCTTGCGTCTGAATCAATGCATTTGGCTTTTACACATTAATTTTCATTATCATAGTGTTAAGTGTAGTAGGCATCTGAAATATTGAGCATGTCATGCATTTGCATATGCAGAGTAAGCATGTGAAAGATTGGCCCAAGCTCTGTGATAGAGCACATACTATGTTGATATTAAAATCGATTTTAACAAATGACTGCTTGAAGTTTCACTCACGAGAATACATAAATATATGTATGGCTTGAATTAGTTGGCTTGCAGTTATATATTTTTAAAAAATGTTTAAATGACTGATTGAGTATCAGTGCTTTCACTGAATTTTGTTGTCATTATGTATAAGAACAGGTATTAAGTCTTCTTGATAGATCCCAAAAAGGACAACTGTTCAGTTTTACTTGTCTCTGATAGGTGAGACTGTGTTGGGCCTTTCCAGAGTGGGCAAGTATTGAGCTTTCAAAACCCTATAAATTTGAGTAAAAGCAAGATTATTAATGATCTTCCTTTATCGTCTACTTGATATAGAGTAATTAGACAGATAGATGGCGGCTAAGTGCATCATTTGTTTAATTTTTGGTGCAAAATCTGAAAGCCTCTACAAATACCAGAAGTTCAGCAAATTAAATTTCAGACTTTCAGCACAGTAAGGGGCCTTTCATACTGACAGTAATGTATGGGAGGGGAGAAAAAAAAATTGAAAGGAAGTACATGACAAAGAAATCGTGTCAGTGTCTTCAACCAAATCAGTGAAAACCATGTGCAAAAAATTGATGGAAATGGATTGGCATGATGAACTTGGCAGCGATGGGCAATTAAGCACTTGTTAATGAAGTGCAACATGGAGGGGAGACACAAGTGGGGACTTTCTGAAAGCAATATAAAGTTCACATAGAACCATGTGCTGCAATCAGCTACATGGAACTCGGAGCATCACTGCGACTTGTGCCAGTACAAAGCTGTAAGAAGCATCACCAAGACTTCTGCCAGTGGTAGACAAAAGCAGTCAGATCAGTGAGATAAAGAATCTTGAAACATGATTTGTTTTATCTTGGCTCTACACCATTTAATCTCCAAGTCGATCTACAAGTTTATTTGAGCCGTCACGTTTGTCACACTTCTCTGTTTCATATTTTTCAGTTAACTGTGTATGTGTAGCAAGCTACATACAAGTATTCATGATTTTTTTTTTAATTTTGGTTTTAATCGCCCATTTAAAAGCGAGCTGTATTTAACGAGTTACATATCTATAATGATGCCCCTGAATAGTTTCAGGATTTCTACAATTTCATTTCACTGCCTGGCAAGTTAATGATGCCCTCGACTAGTTTCAGGAAGATTTCTACAATTTCATTTCACTGCCTGGCAAGTTAATGATGCCCTCGACTAGTTTCAGGAAGGTTTCTACAATTTCATTTCACTGCCTGGCAAGTTAATGATGCCCTCGACTAGTTTCAGGAAGGTTTCTACAATTTCATTTCACTGCCTGGCAAGTTAATGATGCCCTCGACTAGTTTCAGGAAGATTTCTGCAATTTCATTTCACTGACTGGCAAGACGGCATTAAGCGAATTGGAATAGCTCAGCTGGTAGAGCGCAAGACTTGTCATCCCGACAGCCCTAGGGTTGCAGGTCTGAACCTCTGCTGGGCTTTTGGCATTTTTTTTTTCCCCTCAACATTGGTTCTGATCCCATTTTCTCACACGTCCCTTGAATGAGACTATTATCAGAAGTTGTGTGTGTGAACGCAAGCATGACAACTTGCAAACATTTAAAATCCCGATCAACTTTTTAAAGAAGAGGTCAGTTGGGACCCATTCGTATGGATGGCATGTGTACACTTAGCATGCATCCTCCGAGGACAAAAATGAAAGCATGAATGAAATGTTCAGCGATTGATATTAGACTGAATGAAGTGGGGGGAGGGGAAATGTAACACCTCTTCAGCGTTCCACTATCTGGTAGTGTGCGAAGTCGTTTTACCCTATTGGGATACTTGCACTAAACTCAAGAGTATAGTCAGTTCACTCTGACTTCGTTGAGTGCAGAAATTTGAATTTGTAGGAAGGGTGTGGGAAAAAGATAGATAAAAAGATCTGGTAGACAGAAAGGACAGTAGACAGCAGTACAGCAAAGGAGACGGAGTTACTGAGAGTGAAAGGAAAACGGGGCATTACTAGCACAGAATCTCCAGTAGGGAAACTGTTTGTACAAAAGACCCCCCAGGTATCCCCACAGGGGAAATGTAACACCAGCAGGCAGCTCCTCTGTCAGCTCCACCCAGTTAGTCGGCCCACTGTGTACATGAAAACATGGACTGTAGAGCGCTTAGAGCTTGGTCTGTAACCAAAAGTAGGTGCTATATATAAATATTCTAATAAGAATGATGAAAAGAATGAGGACACTTTGCCATTTGCACCCCATTGGAAGTAAAGACAAACATATTATTTCCAGACATTGTGCCAAGTTAAGATTTGTTTTTGTGCATGTTGTGGAAGTGACCAGGTAAGCTACAAATTCTTTTTTCTATTTGGACGGGTGGGACAAGAGGAGGACATGCCATTTATTTTCCCTCAGTTGGTTTTTCTCAGGTCATGAAATGGTCTGTACCAGTGAATGAAAATGGGCAAGAGAGCAACGTTTTGATGAATGTTGCAGTTCCTCTCAAGACTTGAAGGCACTCAAGGAATGCATTGCTGTGCACATCACTCTTCCTAGTTTTCAGACAAGTTTAACTCCATCCATTCTGTGCAGCGTCTTATTGAAACAGGACGTGAACATGAATCTCATCTAACAGCATTTATTGCAGTATGTAAACTTGAATCTCATTCACATTTATTCCAGAGTGTGCAAAAGTGACGCAGATGCAGCAAAGCCCCATATTTGATGTATGATGTTTGTGACATTAGATGCCATATTCCACATTTTACCTGATCTCCCAAGTATGTCTTTTATTGAATTTAATGGCCGTTATTGCTGTGCCGAACAACGAATCGATGGTGCTGTTTGTCTCTGAGAACAATTCCTGAAAATCATCACTGCTTCAGACTTCCTTGTTTGCAAGAATGATGCATGTTTTTGTTTGTCATTTGCCTTGTGCCCTCATCTCGTTTAGTTTCTGCTTCCAAGGCTTGCGTAAACAGCCTTGGGTCCTGTACATCATCAAGTCTTGAGTAGGGTTGTTGTAGCAGTCTCCCCAACCCCTTCAGTCAATACACCAACTTTTCCTTGCAGATTTTGCAGACCCCCGTGTTGCATAATTGCTTTGCGTGATTGGTTTCTCTTCTAGTGCAGGTTTTCTTCTGTTGTGGATCTGATAAAGAATTTCCCATCCCAGCATATCATTTAGTTGTGCAAGGGACCAGTCATCAGATTTTCTCTCCTTATTTGAAAGGGCTCTCCATCCCTTTTTTCCTCCTTTGTTAGCGTATGGACTTGTACGCAATGTGGGAAAAAGTTTTAGTTTTCTCCTCTTTAAAATCTCCCCTCCCATATCCCCTTTCAGTCTTGATCAGTTTTAGCCTTTGTGGAATTCCTGTTCCTTTTCACTGCAAGACAATCAGGGTATTTTCCCTCATTTCTTTCCTTATTACTTTCCCTTGCATTTCTTTGCAATGTTTGGTAGTGCGTCATGGAACTGCTCAACCTTTGAGATCAAGATAAAAACTGTATCAAATCATGGTCGTTTGGCACTGATATGCCTTACAATGAGATATAACCAATAGTTTTGCCTCCGGCAGCATTGCTTGTGAATCAGAACATATATTCTCTACACCTACCCATGCTACACGATTGACAGAGAAGAGCATTTTTTTTGTGCTTGCATTTGCATGCATACTTTGCTCGCATGATGTAGTAGTAATAGAAGCTTGTGGATTTCAGAGGGACTGAAAGGGAAATTTAGAAGTGAAAATGATACAGTGGAGCAATAATGTACCTGAAACAAAGCATAAGATTTGTACATAGTGAAATAGGTGAGTTAAACCTGACCTGTGTGCTCTTTTTTTATCATAAAAATGCTGTTGGTGTACAAATCCACAAAAAATGTGTGTGTGTGTGTGTGTTTTTTTAAAACAGAATGCATATTCCACATGCTGGCATTAACTGTAAAACGTTATGGGTCTTAGTATTCATTTTGTGAATCTGGTGTTGAACAATGGCAGGTGATGCTGAATTTGCCAGAGAGGGGGCAATGTTGAAGTCCATCTTGTAATGTGTTTTTTACCTAACATGAACCTTTGGGAGAAGTTCCTGCTCTATTGCCTTTTTCTATTTCAGGGCCTGTAACCCATCTGTTGATCGCACATTTCAGCATGTTGATCAACGGACTAAGATTATATACTATGTATGTCAGTTTCCCAGTCATCTCTCATAAGTCAAAGCTCTCTAACTGCTCTCTAGACAACATTGTGGTTACACTCTACAGGCGTGATGACCACTTGAAGCTATGTCTAGATTTCCTCCTCCTCCCATATTCACCTTTGCAAAACGTGTAAAGAGCACACTGAAATCATATGGGTAAGCAAGTTTGCATGGCCATCAGTCTGTAAAAGTTGTTTACAGCCCAGTTGTCATGGAGCCCATAGGCACTGGCACAGATTCATTTATAGAGACAAATCAGTCTTTGTTCAATCTTATTAAATAAAAAATCGAGTTATACAAAGTATGCTACATGTACGGAGAGAATATGTCAGACAAGATCAAAGGAGTTTTTTTTTTTTTTTTTAACAGAATATTTATTTTAACACAAGCAACAATTCATTACAAAGATTCAACACAAACATTAAAAGCACAAACAACCTACCAGTGCATACAAAAAACATGTGGAGAGAAATGCCAGAATATTCTCGTCAAGATCAAGATGTAATGATGGCAATTGATGTCACTGATTAAGGAAAAAAAAAAAAGAAAAGAAAACACGCACACACACACATTCTGAATAATCAACACAACAGCTAAATGCATATGTTTATACCCAACCAACTGCAGGGGCGTAAACTAGGAAACCTAACGACTGAAATAAAAAATGCAACACCTACCAGTGAAAGTTTCAAACAATGGACAATGCTTACTTACAAAACTTGCTTCAACATGGAAAAGGACGTGCCTACGGGTAGATGATATGCTAAAACAGTGAAGAATTCTTTTTGACACCAAGGATAAGCTTCTACAAAAACAAAAAAAACAAAAAAAAAAAAAAAAGGGGGGGGGGGGATGCTAGGTATGCCAACCTGTTCCAAAATATTGGTAAATTGCCCATTTGAATGAAAGACAACCATGACAAGTAATCAAGAAAAAAAACTTCATATTGCTTTCACCCTCTGCTAACTTGAGAACATCGCCAATAGTTTCAACACATGCATTCTTAATGACTTCTGCAGAGTGGGGCAAAAATGTGTGGATGACACCACAGCTCATTCCGACACTGCTTGCAGAACTAATCTTCAGATTTGAACATGTCACCACATAAACAGAATCAAAGTCCATCTCCGTTTGCTTCAACATCCCCTGGTTCGATGTCTTTGTCAACAAAATCTTCATCCTCGCATCTGCATCCTCACTGCATCATGCATTATTTTTTTTTTCTATTGCTTTATCAAGTTTGAAGAGAGGTGCACAACCATTTTCATTGGTCATTGTAGTTTAGTGTGCTGAGGGTTAGGGATGGGGAGGAAAAGGGCTTCTGTCAAATGCAAACTGATGGTCCCTCATGTCCTTTCACCAACAGCTTCAAAGGAAAGTACTCATTATAGCCTCTGCCTGCATCTATTCACAGCTGGATAGAAAAATGAGATTTCAGGTATACAGACAACATTGTTAGTTTGAGCAGAGAGGACATACACTGTATTCATGCCACAAGATCTAGGTAACATGCTGAGAAACAACTTGAGAATGAATAAGTGTGGAGGGAGAGGGCTAGAGACTTCAAATGGCAATATTGGTCTGAACAGTACCAAGAATAGCACCATGTGAAGGAAATTTAAATAACTAAATCAGTTTTGTGAAACTGAAAGAGACACTCTACAAACCATGAAGGACATGAAGACTAGTAATGGAAAAGTCAGCTGTCCGCTCTGATAAGTAATAAAGGAAAGAATCAAACATACGTAATTGTCTTCCTGGAATAGCAGGATGTAGCACAACAGGTAAAAGTGTACAAAGCACCCCATTTACTGAAATGTCTGATATTTCTAGCAGAGATGCCAACTTCCCAAGACTACATCACGGAGCACTGAAGTGCAACAAACTCAACACAGAATGGCCGAGATTTCCTGCAGTACAAGATATGATTCAAAGATGGCTCTCTTTACAAAAATCAATACACAGTAGGAAACAAAAGTGAAGTTGGCCAATCAAGTCGCTCAGTCAGAAGTAGCTCCTTCCATCATCATCTAGCTTTGCTTTACTCCACAATCCTGGTGATCTCAGCTAATGAGCCATGCTGCTTTACACTAAAGCGAGCGCATCAGGTTTTTAAATATCCCCCACTTCCTTCCCCCTCCAACTGGAGCACTAATAAAAATAAAGAGGGGATATCTGAACAATGGCTGAATAAGTAGAGGTGCTCCGATCAAACAGGGACAATTGGTGTCCCTACTCTAGCCGCAATTACAAAATAAACTTTACACATGAAAGAATAAATCCTTTCTGCTTACATGCCCATCTCTGTCCCCCTCCCCCCCCCCTCCCCTGATCTTGTAGTGCCTATGAAAGAGGAGGCGATGTCTTTGAAAGAGTTAATTTAACATTAATCTCATCTGGCAACACATGCAGAATTTGTTCTATACACATTTTTTTTTTTAAAAGAGAGGGAAAAAAGTCCAATGTGTACAAATGGTGTATGAATGGACAAAATCAAATGAAACATTGAAAGATTTTTTCCCCTTAGAAATGATCCCTCTATCTCTCTCTAATGGTAAATCTCTTAAAAAAAAAAAAAAAAAAAAAAAAATTATGTTGCATCTCTTTCACTCTCTCTTTTCTTCTCTCCCCTTTCCGTTCATGTTTCTTACATTCAGTCAGTCTCTCACTCGGACTCTCTGTTGCATCTCAGACTGGGTATTCACATCAGTATAAAAAAACACAATATCTGTAAAATAATCGGTAAATATGCACCATGCATAAATCATAGTTAGACCTTGTTCACAAAAAAAAGTGGTGGTCTAAATTACTCTCCCATAAAATTCTTGTACACAGATATGCACTGAAGCTACAAACGAACCAACGGCAAATAAGCATTCCACTGAAACAATGGAGTACAACAAAAAGGAAATAAACTTGAACATAAGCTGTGAAGGTAACCGGTGCCATGTCTCCTTGACCAGCATACAAGTTGTTCATGGGACTGCCATCTGAATCTCCAAAATGAGGATTTCATTCAGCTCCTGGAACACACACCAACATTAAACATTAATCCTCCACTGCCATACTCATACCTTAAGCAGGAGCAAAGAGCTTTTCCTCACATACTATTCCTGTGGCTATAATAATTTGTACAAAATGCACAAACCTCTTACTGCACTATGTCAGGGCTTTCTTCACACTGATTTCTTTGGACATGAGAGGGACACTCGCAATACTGCCACTCCTCAGTTCTGACCACTACACTTCATCGTATGATGTCAAGACATGGGTCTGCTAATCACACATTTCTGTCATTGTATGAGGAACACTCGAATCACCACCAGTTCTCATGTCACATTCCATCATGTCAGGGCAATCGTCTGTTCTTCACTCTGTACTTCTGTGGTCATGTGCAACACCATCACAAACATCAATCTTTACCTCACACAATGTCATTTTTGTAGCTATGTGATGAACACTCAAACGTCCACTGTTCTTCACATCACATCCACTTCATCAGGGTAAAAGGCCTGTTCTTCAGACTACATTTCTGTGGTCTAGCCCTCTTTGCATAAAGGCAATTCCTTTCCCTGATGTTTGAAGACCACAGATTCAATCCAAATGTTAATCAGCTCTCACCAACAACTACGTTACAGTCCCATGCATATTCGTTCAACAACCCTCACCTTCCCTGGTTCACTGGTAGAGTTGGTGATGTCAAAAACAAAACATTAATCAACCTGATCATGGGGTTAGGCGGCGAATGCTCAAGGTGGGAGCCTAGGGGCAGCCATCATGAAGCTACAGGTTTTTTTCCCTGCTTAACAAAAAAGGATGTTTCTGCTATGTTAAGAAAGAGAAGCGACACAAAACTACTAACAAGAGTAAACAGGACAGGAATGATGAAAAACATTCATTCTTAAGGTCTATTCATTAAGTATAAGAAACTTAAGAGTAGCTGCGAAAAGGAAAAGAAAAATTCATGAGCTGATAAAGAAAGAACTCAACACCAACTTTTATGTGTACTAACTACGGCTATTTCAATTATCTGCACAAACAAATTAAAAACTATCACTGCATCTTATTCTCTTTTTATTTAAACAAGTTTTACTTTGCTGGTAGTTTTTTTGACACCACTGCTGAAGTTGAAGTTCCTGATCTGACGAGTCTATTTTACCCATCACCACCTCCATCTATTCTTGCTCCCTTAACTTTTCTTGATGTCCTCACACAAACTCCCTTGCTTAAAACACTCACTTCATGCGTTAAGTTGTAACACGCATAGCATTTAACATAGCTAGTTACCCCTGCAACCAGAGGATTAAGTCAGTGCATAAATAATCACGAAGATAAATGACCCATAAAACATGTACTTCTTAGATCAGCCAGTTTAGCTTCAGCTCAACATCGTTTTCTCAAATCATAAACACAGATATTTTCGTTTTTCTGTTGCCCAATTTTCACGTATCAGTGTTCTTTAAACACACAACTTGGGGGGGTGGGGGGGAGTGGGGGTGCGAGGCAGGTACTTTAGACAGATTTTGCGGTTTGATGCACAGATAGATGTTTACAGAAAGGGTCCTTGGGAAGCACAGTTTTTGTTGTTGAAAGCACTATCATTTCTGCAAACTTTGTTTGAAATATAAAAAGTTGTGATCTCTTCAAGAGAAGCAGTGACTCAGATTCGCTGATGAAATCAGTGACATGCATCACAATCTTTTGAGTTGAAGCTCTTGATTAGCCAGTCTACATTGGTAAGGCTTTTCCGTCTGTCAATTTACCTCTCAAATGACCACACACCTACAGCCAATCAACCAACAAAGTTAATGTTTCCTCTCAGAGACTTTCTTAATATTTTTCACATCATATGATTAAAACTCTTCCATGTTCTAACATGAAACTGTGTACCGGTAAGTTTTAAAAAATCAATTTATTATGTCATATATGAGTTACAGAAAAAAGGAAAAGGTGCTGTTATACTACAGTTGAAATATTTAAGACAATTAAAAATGTTGTTAGGTATTTCATCAAATAATGTAAGATTAAAGCATTCAAATTAATGCACACTACCCACAAATGCATATCACTTCCCCTCCCTCTGTGGTGGTTTACAGTATAGTCTTCTTTGTTTCTTCATATAAGGAAATAGTTTTTATGTCAGCATTTTATCAGTTCTAAATTCAAAAATCTCATAAAGTAACTCTTATTGCTGTTGATCTAACAAGAGAGAAAGATCAACAAGTCTTTAATCAGAACGCCATATGACCCTTCTCTTCAGATCTTTCTTTCTATGCATGACGTTTACACAAAACAAGAAAAAACAACAACAAATGCCACATAATACTTTAAGACTTTCTTTTAATGCATGATGTTAAAAATACATACACACACAAAACTGATCAGTTACACTTTCCACATGAGACCAAGCAACCCTTCTGACCTTTCAGGAATGACACATTTCTGCATTTTTTAGCTTCATGGGACAATCAAACGAATCACGCCTGGTACCTCTCTTCATGTACATTTATACAAAATAAAAACAACACTTGCCTGCTACGACTGCGGTTCCTGTTCCTGGGAGGAGTTGCTGAAGCACTGCGACTGCGTGACTCCCTGTGGAAATGCAAAGCAACATGTATCAATCAGTTCTCATCCTCTCGTCAAATTCTCCTCGCTCTGTCTGCCTCCCCCACCCCTCCACTGAGCAAAAAGTAATATTTGTCACTGAACTGCTGACATCTTTCATCTATCATAAGAGAGTTCAGTCCCCATCCCACTCCATGTTTTGTTCACTACTCTGTCTACAAATGAATGGCAACATCAATGTTAACAGACTGGCTATGCATCTGTCCACCTTGTTAGCTACAGAAATATGTGTCATATAAAAGCACAGAACTCCACACTCTATGTCACTCGTGATCAAAGACATCCTCTTTTAAACTTGGCCACCTGAATATTACATTTACTGTTAAGTAGTGCATCTCTGAACCTGGAATGTTTATGTACATGTATACCCAAGCCCTCCCTACCGCCAATTCACCCTCAAACAAAATGAAAATCTCATATCCCACAATTATAATAACCAGTTTTCCTTTGGTGATGATAAATATACTCAATCCAAAATGTCCATAAAGTTTTCTCTTCTCAGCCTCAGAATATAAGATAATGATTAAAGTTTTCGTCAACATTTCCTGAAATGTTATTCTGAATAAACCTATCCCAAAACAGTTTGTAATAAAATGTTTTTATTCGGTCTTTACACAACATCCTCCCATCTATATTTTTTTTCGCAGAACTTCACCCCCATCCCCCAGTGTTTATAAATAACCTTTTCCAATTAAATGGATGTAAAAGGGGTCTGCTGGAAGAACGTCTTCTACAACCAGAATTTACGGGCCAAGATGGTTCACATTCCTTTGCAGCAGACAAAAATACAGAGAGCCAGACTGATCAAAGCTGGCCAACAAAACAAAAATTACAGAAACCAGTCAAGGGAATGCAGTGCATGTGAACTGATATCCCATCATATTCCTAACTTGCCTGCTGTGTTAAGGTCAATACAAAGCAGAAACTTAATTTTTCCCATTTTTACAAAGCCAATTCACATGTTTGCATGTTGTTTTCCTATCCCTGCATTTACGAGTTTACAAAGTGATTACAGTATCCACTTACTCAACAACAACGTTTTTGACCTGAAACCTCTACCTTGCAGCAACCTTATTCATCTCCCCATACAGCAGAATTTCGATAAGCAGACAAAGAAAGAAACAAGCTGGTCCCTGCATAACATTCTTCCTCTTTTAACATCTTTATATGAATAAAAATATGCAAATCAGATTACTCTGTCTAAAGCTCTGAGAAAGTGCAAGGACAGCTGAGAACTTTAGGATATCAATTTAAACACACACACCTAGTACTTGCTCTAAAACCTTTTTGTGTCTCTAACTTCAGTGAAGTGGGTGTGGGCGGGATTTTGTTGCTGTAAATGAAAGTACTGACCATCTATTCTATATCTGAATGTACTTTCACACATTTCTTAGTATGCTCCTAAACCATCTGCATTCCTCTTCCCCCCCCCCCCCCCTCCCTTTTCCTCTTCACTGTACACAGTCCGCACAGAATACAGACTCACACTTTGTCCTGACCAACAACATGGCACCTCTTCATTTCAGTTCAAGACAACTTTCCTTTTCATGTCACTGTCAATGCTTACCACTCATCTTCAACTGCTTTCCTCTTGAGAAGTAGCTATAGAATTAAAAATGCAATATGCTTCAAGACAAAAAGAATGCAACTTTGCATCAATTCTGGCAAAACCAGGGAAGAATTCTGCTGTACGTTAAGCCTCACATCTTTTCATGATGTCATAATATTTTGAAGAACTTCACTACAGGTTTAACTTTATGACTGCTTTTCCCTTTGTTTTTAACAACTGCATCCAGGCTCAAAATAAAGCCGCTCTGGTTTTAAATTGAACTGACTGGAAGTTGCATTTCTTTTGACCCGGTTAAATCATTAAACCACATGCATACATTTGAACACACAAAAAAGACAGCATCAGACTCATAAAAACATGACAACACAAGAACACCACATAACACCAAAACAAACACATGCACATACATTACAAAAAAACAAAAAAAAAATCACAAAGACTTAACACACAGGTCAAAATGCTAGCATACCCAAAGACGAAACGAAACGAACAGCCGACAGCCGAGACATGGAGCCAATATCGCATGTCGTGTGAAGAAAGCTGAAAAGGTTTGTGAAGCCCATGTATCAGACTAGAGATGGAAGGGGCAGAAGTTTCAAGAAGTGCGAAAACACGGCTGGCAGCAGGGCCAAAGGGGCAGTAGCAGAAGTCAGCAAACTGACTGACGACAAGCGAGAGAACGAGCATTGTGCTGTTGCTGCTGCACCTAGGAGCAGACAGCAAGGCCGAAGCTAGGGAGCGAAGGTTTGGAGCTAGTCCTGATTGAGTCAGGAGCCTGGAGGGAGCCAGGGGGCGAAGAATTTGGAGCTAGTCATGTGCGAGTCGGGAGCCTGTAGTTTGGAGCTATGAGCGAGTCAGGAGCCTGGAGGGAGCAGGAAGGCGCAACTCAATCTGTAAATTTGGTCCAGTGTAAACTTGAATCAATGCTGTCCACAATTCACCACATAATATTTTATGGGTACACTTGAAATAATGTCCACAATTCACAATATTTCATAACTATATCTAAAATACTGTCCTCCATTCACCACATGTTTTATGAGAAATTACATGTTTGCACCAGCAATCACATATGCAATTCAATCACATACGCAATGGTATGAAGGGACCTAAAATCATGCACTAAATTACCATATGCAAAGACATGAAGAGTGTGTATACAGCTACAAATACCTCTTTGCTCTCCGACGCCTATATCAAATACAATTCCTGATACAGAAAAATCAACAGACACCTTCATTTCCTTCCAATTTAAATGAAACAACAGCCAATCCTTTTTTTTTTCAGCTATTCTGAAAACCCAGTCAATACCTTCCTTAAAAAAAAAAAAAGATGAAAAAAAAAAAAACAAACAAAAAAAAAACCCGGCACAAACAAGGTTTATATTTACCTTACTCTATTATAAAGTCCAGGGCACCCCCCTCATCCCCCCCCCCAATCACCTGACCAGTCAAATTCACACACACTGTCTGTGACTGGTGCAAAATCCATAAGTTCTGGACTATGGATGCATTTCCTCCTTCTCAAGTGCTAAGGTGCATTATTCTGCAGTACCCTATCTACATCTGAATCAGTTTTTGTATCGAACTATGCTTTAGGCACGCTTCAACTTTAAGTGCTCAAGAACATTTTCAATTTTATTTTTAGATGCAGTCCATCAGGCATACACAACCAAAATTTGATCTAAGAGCTGACGTACACGTCCTGTCCATATGACATTGAATTGTTATCAATGTGACTAAAACCAGAACACAAAAACCAGCTACTGAAAAGTTGCTCTTGAATTTGCAGATCGAATACCAAGGTTCTCTTGAATCTATCACACAAACAGAAGCCAAACATACCTTTGTTTTGTTTTTAAGCCACCATCCCCCTTAAAAACTGAAGGGGTACACTGTGTTTCTGCAGTCCAAACATTATGGTACAAATGGCTCAATGTTGGATTCACTGTACAAACTTACTTCTGGCACGGACTTGTAGCTTTCAGCCTAACACACACTGGTTTAATTTACAGTACAGATCATTTTTTTTCTGCATTTTATCTAATGAACTTTTCAAATTAAAAGAAAAAAAAGAAGGAAAAAGAAAGAAAATGACACCAAGATTCTGTGCTTTTCTGAGCTGAACACAGTTAAAATAAAAACTGCACTAAGATCCATCTCTTTATCCACTGCTATGAATGGACTGTCAAACTGTATTCCCACAACTTTTGAAAAGTTACAACATCAAAAAATCTGATCTTTTCCTGACATTTTTTTTTAGATTAACATACAATATCTTAAATATACAAATGAACAAGTCATTTCTAAGGTCCCATGAAGTTAAATGATTACTTAAAACAGCGTCAAACACCTGTTTGAAACCACCTTTTTTTCTTTAAATTCAAAAGCAAGTAATGTAAGATGTGACCCTAGATCAAACAGAACAGGACTATATTTTACTGGGTTCCTACAGACTCCCAAGAACAAAATTCAGTTTTCAAAGAATTTTCAAGGAGTTTTTATTTCATTTCAAGGCTATAATACTTGCATAAATATTGCAAAAAGTACTTAATGGCAGTTTGATTTTTCTGCGTTCAGGTTGATGGGAAAAAATTATCTAAAAACAAATTTTATAAAACATCATTGCCATCCTCAATTGTCATCTGCCATTTGACCAAGGGAGATAATCTGTAACGTCAAATTTGATGAAGTTACAAATTATCTCCCTTGGTTAAGAAGCAGACAACAATCCAGAATCGCTACGACGTTTGTAAAAATTTGTTTTCAAATAATTTTTCCATTAACCTGAACACAGAAAAATCTAACTGCCATTTCTTTTTGCTACATTAAAGATTTTTGGAGCCGATGGCTCTGTACAAACTTACTTCTGGCACCGACATGCAGCTTTCAGCCTAACACACTGGTTTAATTTACAGTACCCCTCTTTAAAAGAAAAAAAAAGACATGATAATTCAAGCATGAAGCCCCATGTTCACTTTTTGTTTTCCAATGACCTCAGCTCTTCTTACCACTTCACAATTACAATATCAAAACAATAAGTTTGCCCCTCCTTCCCTCCCTCCCCTCTGTCATCACTGACCTGAAATGTCTCTGCTGGGGCCTGTAGTCATCATAGGAAGGCCTTCCTCTGGAGGGGGGATCCCAGCGTCCACCCCCTCTGCCACCACCACCACCACCGTACCGCCCACCACCACTACCGCCACCAGAAGATCTGCGCCCTGAAGCCATCTCCACACGTGCTCTTCGTCCGTTTATACGACTATCAAAACATATCATGCATCTTGGTTTCAGAGTTTCTTATGCCATTTAATCCTGTCATCAAATCCCTAAACACAGAATGTGTCTTGGCTTTAGATGATTAGTGCTGACATTTTATACAACAATCTAAATACATGTCACAGCTTGTTCTTTGTGGTGATAACTGCAACTACCATAAAAAAAACAAAAACAAAAAAAAAATCATAGTTTTGAGCTTTAGAATCCATTGCCAATCTTTTTCGTAACAGTACAGACACTATCAATTTGAACACAGGGAAGAATTTTGTTTCCACACAAGTTTAATTTGGAACCATATAGTCATCACACAAAGGTGATACATTCTCATATGTGACTTGTCCTACTTAAGCCAACTGTCCCCCCCCCCCCCCCCCCCCCCCCCCCCCCTAAATTTCAATACTGGACACTGCTGACATTTTGCAGACAATTTATTCAATTTAATTCAATTCAGTATACTTTATTATCTCATAAAAGAGAAATCTGCTGCATGATCAGCAGTAAAAGTCTTTACGGATCTAAGACAATAACAATTTTGAGACATTAAAGCACAAATAAAATACTGCATATCATAATGGTTATACTGGTTATGATAGGTATTATATACACAAGTACATAAATACAAGAAATATCACCTGTACCCCCCCCCCCCCCCCCCCCCCTGCACGTGCACATGCATGCCAAAGATAGTCAATTGTGCACACACATACATACACAAATGCATGCACACACACACACACACACACACACACACACACACACACACACACGCACACATGCATACACACACACATCATATCCTGTCATCAAATCCCTAAACACAGAATGTGTCTTGGCTTTAGATGATTAGTGCTGACATTTTATACAACAATCTAAATACATGTCACAGCAATCGACCCCAAGAACACATACGTATAACATAACATTTATTCGGATGGGAAAAGCATCAACAGGAAATGTTCAAGCCACAATGCCAAACTTTCAAAGGATCTGCATTTTCTTTGAACTCAAAACTTCAAATGAAGTGACAGTGGAAACATTTTTGCGGGCCTGAATAAAGAACCTGTAGCGTGTTATGATTTGCTGACAACTTACCATCAATTAAAACACACTGGTCTGTAAAAATGCATGCTTTCTATTTCTGTGGAACTTATCTGATTATGATTTAAATTTTGAAAAGGGACAAAAACAAAAAACAAAGTGGTTTCACTGAGCAATTTGTTTACTTTATGTTACAAACAATCAAAGCCACTGAAAAAAATGATTATCATCATATGGTGTCTGAATACAACTTTAATAAACATGATTTTTTTCCCGCAACATCCAAACAAATTCATGAACATGAATAACTAAGAAACTTCAATTCATATAATTTCAAAGACACTCCTATTTCCTATGATTTCATTTTCAGGCATTTCCTTCCATGAGTGACAGCAGCAACTGAACCAGTCACTCAGGATCTAGTATTTAGCTAAAGATTCAATAAGTAGTAGTTGGTGGTACTTGGTTGTCGAGTCTTACTCTTGGCTTCGTTAAACAAGCTTGGTCCATGACTGTATGAACAGTAAAATTAACATTCCACAGTACAAGCCAAACAATCTTTTGTTCTCCAGATTTAGTTTTAAGGACTTGGTCGAAGAACTAAAAGACCGTACTCAAGTCTCATTTTCATTCAACTCGGATTCTCTACTCTAACATATATACAAAAAAAAAACAAACAAACAAATAAAAAAAAGAGACTGCTGCTTTGTGTTTCCACATTCATAAGCATTCAGCTTGAAATTACTTGAATTAATATTGTCAAAGGTCAACGCAAAAACAAACAAACAAAAGCAGGAAAAAAGTAAACTTACACTCCATTGAGAGCTCGAATGGCATCTTCAGCATCCGAGGATCTTCATATTCAACAAAGGCAAACCCTGGTGGCTTCCTGGCAATCCACACACTGCGTAGCTGACCATACCTGGCAAACTTGTCTTCCAGTTCTTCTTTAGTCGTGCCATAGCCTAGGTCTCCGACATACACTTTTGACCTGGAGTCACGAGACATTCTGTCTGTGGGAGATTTCTTCTTTATGTGAATCTGAAAAGAAAAATGCAATGACAAGCAACTCACATGAAAACTACATCATAACATCCACTTTTCATGACAAAGTCCCTACTTCTTTTTTTTTAATCATTTATCTGTGTTGAAAATGATGCTAATTTTCCATTTCATAAAAATCATAAGCCTTTTCTTTTTCCTGGATACCTGATAAGATCTAAAGAATAATGATAATGAAAAAAAAAAAAACAATACTTTCTTCAGTCAAACATCTGAAACAAAGGACAATAAAAATTAAAATCAGCTGCAACGAGTGACAATTTCACCATCTTTGCAACTGGGGATCCTTAGAACCTGTACTCAGGAATCGAAGAGTCCTTCATGCAAACATACAAGTCTTAAGTCCTTGTAGGCTTATTGTAGAATTAATTTAAATATTCCCCTAAACAAAGGTTGCTGATTTTTAATTTGACTCCTCACTCCCTCCATTTGTTTTGTTTCGGTTTTCCTCCAGACTTTCAAAAGATGAGGCTGAAGGTAAATGAAACTAGATGCCATGAAATCTTCAGCTTTTACACGTTCTGGCAGTCTTGGCATGTTAAGACTTCCTCTGGACAGCTTCATCTGCACGTCGTATAGTATCAGACTAGCATGCAAGCACAACTAACAGTCACACCTCAATACATTGAAACTGCTGCATCGAAAGTATAGTTTCGATTTTGCAAATGCCTTGATTTGATACCTTCTCTACCCATTCCGGCTTGCAAACATGCTTCTGACCATCCCGTCATTAGGGGCATAATTGAAATAAGCACCTGTCTGATTGTCTAACAAAACTTTAAGTTTAACATAGTTTGAAGTGAGACGACTGCAGGCGGAAATCTTACCAAATCTTAAATAAATGTTAGCGAATCGCCAAGAGAAACGTGGACAAACGAGTCACCAAGACAAAACACAACGCATTTTTACCTCTTACTTAGGTCTTCTTCAGACAAGACACAAACAAATAGGACAATGAAAATGAACGAGTTTGTCACTTAGCTTTTATCTCTTAACACAAGGTAGGCATTGAACACAAAATCAAATCTCAGTCACAAAGCCAGTCACAAAAAAAGCAAATAAAAGTATCATGGAAAAGGCACTGATAGAGTTAACAAAGAAATAAGTGTACAAGATATGGATACACACATGTCACAGCAAAATGCCCTGCATATGGTAAACAGTGCACTAATGATTAAAAACACAGTCATTTCAAGAAGTGCGGTAGGTCTACAAAAAAAAAGGGTGCACAGCATGCATGACAGATCAAACAGTGACACAGAAACTGATTATGACAGTGGTTCAGAGAGTGAGTATAGTGTAGGTATTGTAAATGAACCCAAAGCAAAGATTTAAGGAAGAGAACCGTTTGTAACTGCAGAGGTTCAGAATCAAAGTATCAAATTCAAAATTGATACAGGTGCACAAGCAAACATTCTGCAACTGAAAACATACAACAGACTTGAAACAAAACCTACACTAAAAAAGACAAAAAACAAAACTGACCAGTTATACAGGGGACAAAATCAAAATTGTTGGTACATGTAAACTATGTGTTATGGACAAAGAGTTGAAATTCTTTGTAGATGAGACAAAACAGTTAGCAGTCATTTACCTCGGATCAACAGAACTCGTCAGAAGAGTTGAAAATCATTAAAATTTGATTGTAGATGCTGAAAAAATTCAGACAGATTTTCCTGAAATTTTCTAGGAACTAGGATGTCTCAGCAAACCACATCACACTGAACTAGATGCAACAGTCAAACCTGTGATACAGGCACCAAGAAAAGTTCCATTTGCTCTAAAAGGCGGAATAAAAGAACTAGACAGAATGGAAAAAGTAGGTGTCATTGAAAAACAAGAAGGTCCAACAAACTGGGTCAGTAGCACAGTGGCTGTTGAAAAAACAGACAAATCACTGAGGATTTGCATGGATCCTAAAGATCTAATTCTAGACAAGGCATAAAAAGAACATTTTGCCATGCCAACTGTAGAAGAAATCACATCTCAGCTTGATAGAGCTGAATTTTTCACAAAGATAGATGCACAAAGTGGATTCTGGCAAATACCTTTGGATGAGGAAAGCTCAAAACTATGCTGCATGCAGACACCATTTGGCAGATACATTTTTAAAAGACTACTAATAGTTCTAACTAGTGCTAGGGAGGTGTTCCACAAAACCATCAAACAGTTATTTAATGACATTCCAAAAGTTGAAAATTGGGTTGATAACATTTTGATACATGGACGCACACAAGAAGAACAAGATCATGTACTGACAGCAGCATTGAACTTAGCAAATGAAAGCAATCTGATACTGAAGGAAAAGAAATGTGAATTTTCTCATAAAGGAATCAAGTACATTGGTCATAATACTCATATCATCAACAAGGATGGCATCAGACCAGATCCAGAAAAGACTGAAGCTGTTATAAACATGCCTTCACTCAAGTGCAAACAGGATCTTCAAAGATACTTGGGGATGATCAACTACCTTGGAAAATTTTTCCCACAGATGGCAGCACCACTACGCACACTTCTGCAAAAGAAGACAAAATCACATTGGAATCATGTGCAGGAAGAAGTTTTTTCTGAAAACAAGAGAAATGTTAACAAAAGCACCAATTCTTGCCCATTACAATCCACACAAACCTGTAAAAATCACAGCAGACTCATCATCATCTGGTCTTGTTTGCACACTTTTGCAAAATGAAAAACCTGTAGCATATGCTTCAAGAGCACTCACAGAAACATACCAAAAGTATGCACAGATTGAAAAAGAGACACTAGCCATTGTATTTGCATGCAAAAAATTCCTCCAGTACATTTATGGCAAAGGATGCAAAGTAGAAACAGATCACAAGCCAACTGAAAGTATCTGGAGAAAACCACTGAACAAGTGTCCACCCAGAATACAAAGACTCATGTTGAGCCTGCTGAGGTATGATCTGGAAATCACATACAGACTTGGAAAAGAAATGTATGTTACAGACACATTGTCTAGAGCAACATCAACAGTCACAACCACAAACAAACAAATCTGAGGAAGTAGAAATTCTCAGAATTCATGTGAACATGCTTCCTGAGAACAAACTCATAAAAGTAAAAGATTACAAACTAGAAGAAATGAGACAAGAAACAAAAAAAGACAGTGAACTACGTCTGCTCAAAGAAAAAATTCCAAAGGGATGGCCTGCCAACAAAAACAATGTGCACACAGAAATCGAACAGTACTTCCAGTTCCAGTACAATGAAAAACTGACTGTCATAATTAACTTGATTTTCAAGGCTGACAGAGTCGTCATTCCCAAATCAATGCAGTCAGAGATGCTAGAAAGGATTAATGAGGTCGCCTGGGCACTGAAAAGAGTAAAAACAGAGCAAGAAGGCTGATGTTATAGTCAGGGATGAATGCACAAATTGAAAACATTGTCAGATCATGTGCAACTTGTGCAAAATACAAGAACAAACAACAGAAAGAAACCACTGCTGAATCATGAAGTACCAGAAAAACCATGGCAAAAAGTGGAACAGATTTGTTCAGTTAGGAAACTCATGATTACCTGCTTGTGTCTGATTACCACTCCAAATTCTTTGAATTTGCACTGATACCAGACACAAAAAGCGAAACAGTGATAATGTACATGAAGTCCATTTTCAGTCGACATGGCATTCCTGATGAAGTGGTATCTGACAATGGTCTACAGTAAACAAGTGATGAGTTGTCAAAGTTTGAAAAAAAAAAAAAAAAAAATGGAGTTCAAACACACCACATCAAGTCCAAAACATCCCCAGTCATACGAATTTGTTGAAAGAATAGTACAGACACTCAAGTAGTTGTTGCAGAAAGCAAGAGACTGTGGTCAAGATGTGTACCTAGCACTTCAGCAGTACTGAACTACAGGACAACTCCAATAAGCAGCATACTTCCATCTCCTGCAGAAATACTCATGAACAGAGGGCTGAAAACAAGGATGAGTGTTCCAACCAGAAAGGCAAGGAAGAAAAAAAATCTCACAATGTCAGAAAAGAACTGAAAGAAAAACGAAAGAAACAAAAACACTATGACAAAGGAGCAAAAGAAATGTCAAAACTTAAAGTTGATGATGATGATATATGAATGACAACGGAGCATGGATTCCAGCTAAAATGATAACATTTGCAAAAGCACCTAGCTCTTACTATACAAACTGAGACAAGTACATTTAGGAGAAACAGAAGAGATCTGATGAAACTAAAAGACAAAATCACCACAAACACAGATAAAGTCAAACAGAATGAAAGTACAAACACCAAACAGAACAAAAAACAAAAACTCAAACACGAAACTGATAAATCCAGAGACACATTAGACTTACCTGGAAGAAAGTGGCATTGAAATGATTCTGATATGAATAATCAGATGATGTAACACAAAAAGAAGTCAAAGAAGAAGATGCATGTTCCCAAACAAACAGACAAAACAAATGAACAGGAAAACACATCGTATCCAAAGTGAAAAGATTAACACACACAAGTGGTAGAAATGTGAGAATGCCTGAGAGAATGAACAAATATTTTCTTTAATGTTTTTTTTTTTTTTTAATTCTTGTGAAGAAATGTCAGTTTTACAAGTGTTGAACAAATCTATGCTGAACATCGATTTTTGTGATAAAGGAAAGAGAAATGTTTCAGATGGTCAAAAAGAATTGTATGTAACATGAAAAAGAAATATTAATAAAAATAAAAAAGAATGTTTTGATTACAGGATAATCAACAACTGAATATCAATCAATGCAAGCATTGTTTTCATTGTTAAGTAAAATGTGTTTAACTGTTTATGAATGAATGTTTATGTTTAGTAATTGGATAGTTCACACTAAAGGATAATAAGACTTCTATCAATTTAAAGTTACGGATGCTTTTACAGATGTAGATTTAATGTAAAGTCCTACTAAATGTAGTATTTATTTTAGCTGATGAGGGAAGATGTTACATATTAGAATTCGGTCCCTTGATATTATTCATTAAAAATGATTGGTTGCTGGGGGGAGGGGGGGCTGAACGAAGATGGCAACTTCACAGTTCTCAAATAAATATTTTATCTGAGCCCACATGGATTTCATTCAATTGAATGACGAAAACACACCACCATCTGTAATACTTTTAAATGATTTTGATAGCAGACGACACAGCCTGTGCTCGGTGTGTATGAATCTTCGATTGGCTAGGCCTCTCGCTCTCATGTCCTACTCGGCGAGGTTTTCTTTTTAACAATGTCTGTTGCTTTACAAAATGGAATGTAGGTGTTGTAAATCATTGCGTACACCCGTTGGAGTGTTTGTGCTTACAGTACATCTGTAATGTGCAAGACGTTTATGTGTCTGTCTCGGTTGAAACTGATCCTCTTCCCTTCACTGTTACGGTTTGGGTCGACTTACCGCGGTTAGAACCATGTTTTCCACGAATAACCGCAGTTCACCTGTCTGCGGCTGTTTGTTAGACCTAATTAAACCGTCCCATTATATGATAATGCAGGGTCGGCCATTTTGCATTTCACCATTTCCGATCGATCAAACCTGAAAGACGCAGATGCAGACTCTGCCTCCAGCCGAACCTATTATTTACAACTAATCTGGAAATCATTCATCCTTACACAATGTAACGGCGATCTATAACAATAACTTGGTGAAAAAGTAAAACGAGAAAACCAAAGTGCCATGCAGCTGAGCTATTCTCGACGGTTTTCTTCTTTTTCAAATCTATTTTCATTAACTGCAAAGAAACTGCTCTGCGTACGACACCATTACCTTCGTGTTTTATTTTCCACCTTCACAAACGCCCGCACATCCAACCCCTATAGCATTCAAACGAATGAGTTGTCGAGATGAGATGCTTCCAACCTGTGATCTTCGGTTTATTTCACTCCTGTTTCCTGCAGTCCCGTTTCTTGCAACTCAACACAAACCTTCCCGTCAGTCCCTTCTACAAGGGCGCACCCAAACTATACGTACAGTCTCCCTACATTCAATAATTTCTAAGCAGTATGCAGTACACACATGCTCGCATTCCAGTGACTGAAAAGTGTGTCCTCGCAAGCAAACAAGGCGGTCATGCAATCATAATGAAACATCAAGTGAAAATAAAAGAGAAATTAACATAAAAAAAAAAATAATAATAATATAAACAATAATAAACTAACAAATAAAATTAGATAAAAAAAAAATTGAAAATAACAATAACGAAGGGGGGAGAGAGTGGGGGTGGGAGGTGGGCTGAGCTTGGGAAATATCTATAAATGTACCCCAACATACAAAAATTAGCATGTATAACAGCAGACAGTAAAATGAAAATGACAACAAGCACGCACGCAAACAAAAAAACGCACAGAGAGAGAGGAGAGAGTGAGACAGAGAAAGAGCGAGAGATGAGAGAGGAGAAGAGATGGGAGAGCAGAACTGAGTGTGGGAAATTAGATAGGAGGAGAGGATGAGAGAGGAGGGAAGAGAGAGTGGAGCGGTGGAGAGGTGGGAGGCTTGGGAAAGGATCTATAGAATGACGGACCACATACAGAAATTAGCAGTATAACAGGCAGACAGAGAGAGAGAGGACAGAGAGAGAGAGGGAGAGAGAGAGACACATGAGAGCACGCATGCAGAGAGAGAGAGAGAGAGAGAGGAGAGAGAGGAGAGAGGAGAGAGAGAGGAGAGAGGAGAGAGGAGAGGATAAGGAAGGGGGTGCACAGAAGGTGTAGGATGAGAGAGGCTGCAGAAGGCGACCAATGTGATTTCATGAAGAGGATTAGAGGGAAGATGAGAGGAGAAAAAGAGAGGAGGAGAGGAGGATGGGTAAAAAGATCGGGCAAAGACCAGGTTTGAAAAAATAATAAGGGTCTGTGCACAGAATGGTGTAGCACCGTCCTCTTACATTTCTCTTTTTCACGACCCTGTTTATTTCATGTCATTTTATTATAGGTTAATTATTTTAGAACCGGTAATGGTCATCGACTAAATGTGTGACCGCCTAGCGTTAATTGACATGATCATAGGTGAGGTGGCCAACTGAATATGTTTTGTTCTATTAGTTTGTGAAGCCAGCTCATGGCTAAATGGAACGACGACAAAATCAGCGGAAGCTTTACAAGATGTGAAGGGAACACACATTATTTTTTGAAAGTTTAGATTCTCTCTCATTGCGGAATATTAGCGAAGTAACTGACCTGTGAGATGTAAACCAAAAAGAGAGAGAGAGAGAGAGAGAGAGAGAGAGAGAGAGAGAGAGAGAGAGAGAGAGAGAGAGAGAGAGAGAGAGAGAGAGAGAGAGAGAAGAAGTATAACAGAAAGAAAGAAAGAATTAATTTTCTCAACAGCGTCGTGGTTTCTTTTTCATCAAACGAATTCTGTCATTTGCTTGAAAGAAAAAAGTATATTTCAGTCACACACACACACACACACACACACACACACACACACACACACACACACACACACACACACAGAGAGAGAGAGAGAGAGAGATTCTGTCATTTGCTTGAAAGAAAAGTATATTTCAGTCACACACACACACACACACACACACACACACACACACACACACACACACACACACACACACACACACACACGCACAGAGAGAGAGAGAGAGAGGAGAGAGAGAGAGAGAGAGAGAGAGAGAGAGAGAGAGAGAGAGAGAGAGAGAGAGAGAGAGAGGTTTATCATCCCATCTTCAGGGAGAGAGAAAAAATTTTATACATTTACCGTGAGTCCTCGATCTAAAACCGTGTTTTCATGCACAATGCCACTAAAGAAACTGATGAAAGATAATCTGAAAAAAGTCGGGAAGAAAGGCACTTTGTAACCTGTTTCAGCTTCCTTTTCTTTTTCTTTTTTTTTTTTTGGCTGTACAATAGAATTAGCACAAGGGTGATGCAAGATTTATTCAGAATATTAATGACTACGTTGAAGCTCTGAGACAACTTAGGAATACCCAGTATCATTTAAAATAAGACAAAACAGTACGGTTTGCATCGCCAAACAGTTTAAAGCTAGTGGTGGAAGACTTCCATGTTTAAACAAAATATTGATGGCAGTACCTACAAATGGGCCATTGTAGATTTTCTTAAAAAAAATGTTGAGTCGCCCCTCTCTTTTTACAGCTTTGCTGAAGACCCATACGAGTCTGATTCATCCCTATGGTCGTTCTGTGGTGTCAAAAATCGGAGGGACTACAGAAAATGAAACCAAACATAGGGCAGCTGGATACAATTTCTGGTTGACCTCCCCAGCCATTCTACGCACTCCACTCATGTGCTCAAAATACAGGTTCTTAACACGAACATCGGTCTTTTCGCCACTAACACAAGATTCGTCACTGTTGATGTAGTCATTTGTACACAGACATTCCTCACCAGGACAATATTCCACCTACATAGTATGTCATTAAGATTGCTCAGCATATTCTCTTCAAGGACCCCCCTCCCCCCACCCCCCCCCCCCCCCCTCTTCTCTCTTTGAAAGTGGCTTCAGGAGCATCACAGCTTTCTACACACTGGCCAAAGCATGAAGCCGACCGTTCCTGATGTCCCGCGCTGAGTGTGAGCAGATATCCAGATCTCTCAGGAACATTCCAGATCTCGCAGGAACATTCTTCTGCCACCTTCTCTCACGTCGACACCGCTGAAGATGAGGTATGGTAAGGTAATGTTGCCTACGGCCCAGCCGACCGCAAAGGACCATATTAAGGTTGTCCCGCGCGTTGAAGTCAACTCTCAAATCGTATTTTTTTTTTTTTTTTTTTTTTTTTTTAGAATCATTCACACAACCATTCAAAATCCACCTTCTGAAAACACACCGGAAACTCCGTTAAAAATCTTTCTTCCATAAAATATTAGATCAGATAAAAAAAAAAAAAAATGTTTATCTCTTTCAGAAGCTCAAAGATCACGTCAGACGGGCCATCTGTGGACAAGGTTTTCATGGAGTCTGCTTTAAAGTGTTTTTATGTCTCAACATCATGCAAGCCCCAACACTCTAAAAGAATGTGTTTCACTGTCAGTACGTGGTACATGACCTCTAATGCACGACGACAGAGCTTCTTAACCTTTTAAAAGACAACAATAGGTACGAAAGGAATTACCTGTATGCAAACGGCACAGTACTATTTCGTCTTTACGGCCGCTTCGGGAACATGATAAAAACTCTTCCAGTTTTTGATGGAAAGAAGATGTGGACCCCCCGAAAGCAGAAATGTTGGAAATGTGTAGCGTGCAGGGACCATTTGTTGTCAGGTGCCGCATTCTTCCAGAGTGGTGCAGCATGAGAGACTTTTAACATTGGACATAAAATATCGTGTGACGCTGCTATTGTTGTTTACTTACTCTGATGCTGCATACACAAAATACTCCATATGGTGCAGAAACCAGAAACGCCCTCAAAGAATGTCATTAACGCAAATTGCACATAACTAGAAACACCGGCACACACACACACACACACACACACACACACACACACACACACACACACACATCTCGCCATTTCAGCTCAGCTAAAACACACACACACACACACACACACACACACACACACACACACACACACACACACACACACAGCACATGCAACATGCAGGCCTACATCCTTAGAAAAATTATGAAACAACCATAATATGAAAACCCAAAGAGAAAAATTCTATAGACAAACAAACTGAAAACAATATACCTCTTTTGCCTCAACACTCTTGACCTACCTAACCGCCTTTGGTTTTTCTGATCTCTTCGAATATTCTCATCTAGCCACCATTCCCACATCTTGTTAAGCACACGTGTGTGTGTGTGTGTGTGTGTGTGTGTGTGTGTGTGTGTGTGTGTGTGTGTGTGTGTGTGTGTGTGTGTGTGTGTGTGCGTGCGCGCGCGCGCGCGCACGCGCGCGTGCGTGCGTGCGTACGTGCGAGCGTGCGTGTGCGCATGCGTGTGCGTGAGTGAGTGAGTGAGTGAGTGAGAGAGAAGAGAGAGTGCTGTGTGTGTGTGTGTGTGTGTGTGTGTGTGTGTGTGTGTGTGTGTGTGTGTGTGTGTGTGTGAGAGAGAGAGAGAGAGAGAGAGAGAGAGAGAGAGAGAGAGAGAGAGAGTTATGGAGTTTCATTCTGGCGAAAGACAACGTAGCAGGGATGACTCTACGCTTCCGTTGAAAACAGACTCAGTCCGGTACCACCAGATCTGTTAAAGTGCGCGTCCATGGAGTGGATGGCACTCGATTTCGTGGCTCGTTCTCCAGTTATACCACACGGCATACTCAGCTCTGAGCAGAAGCTATCGGGTAAAAAAAAAAAAAAAAAAAAAAAAAAAAATCTCACATGAATATGCCTCTGATAGGTCTAGAACCCATGGCCTTCCAGCCTACAACCGACAGTAGGTTATGGCAGCTGGTTTCGACAACAGCAACAACATCACCGACAACAACAAAGAACATACACACACACACACACACACACACACACACACACACACACACACACACACACACACACACACACACACACACACACACACACACACACACACACACACACACACACACACACACACACACACACATGCATATACCACCACCACCACCACCACCACCACCACCACTAGATTGAAAGTATAAGATATGGTAGTGTTCATGGTGTTCTGTAGGAACGGATTAAAGCACAAGATAAAATGATGTTTACGTTGTCCTGTAGGAACACTTGAAGCACGAGGTATAGTGATGTTTACGTTGTCATGTAGGAACAGACTGAATTTACAAAAATACTCTAATCTTCAAGATCATCTGTCTGATTCTCTGCAATCTGACTTGTAGTCACGAATCAGTCTGTTGTGGAAAACTTTTTCTTGTGTGATACTTAATTTGGTTGTTTGCTTCTAATTGCTTTTGATTTTTAGCATTTTTCTTCACTTTTGAATAATTGTACACTTAACGAATAAGAGCTCTCTCTCTCTCTCTCTCTCTCTCTCTCTCTCTCACACACACACACACACACACACACACACACACACACACACACACACACACACACACCACACACCACCACACCGCCCACCCCCCCAACACGCCTCCCCCTCCACACACACCTACATTCACACACACACACACACACACACACACACACACACACACACACACACACACACACTCTCTCTCTCTCTCTCTCTCTCTCTCTCTCTCTCTCACACACACACACACACACACACACACACACACACACACACACACACACACACACACACACACACACGTACCCACCCCCAACTCACCTCCCCCTCCACACACACACACACACACACACACACACACACACACACACACACACACACACACACACACACATTTCCCTGAATCCCACCACCACCTCAACTATCACCACAACCTCCGCAACAACAACAAAAAATCCACATATCATCTGGCTGGCCCATCTTGAATGATACTGTTATCATCATAATCTCTTTGTCAGTTTGTGACAGCCCTACCGTTTGGTTTCCGAGATAATAGGGGCAACAGATGGTGGAAGATGCACATTGTTGTAAACAGACAGGCCTACAGCCTCCCCCGCCCCCGCCCCCCTCCTCCTCCTCCTCCTGTTTCCGGCTTTCTTTGGTAAGTTATTGCTTATTGTTTTGTTTTTTTTTTTTTCGGTGTGTGTGTGTGTGTGTATGTGTGTGTGTGTGTGTGTGTGTGTGTGTGTGTGTGTGTGTGTGTGTGTGTGTGTGTGTGTGTTGTTGTTGTTGTTGTTGTTGTTGTTTAACGTCCTTCCACTAAAAGTGATTCAGACAATATTATAGTGTAGAGTGAACTTGATGTAAGGAATGAGAGAGATGCATTTTTTAGGAGAGTGTAAGGGTGTATAAGTTTTAAAGTAGTACGTAAGGAATGTAATCATAACCCTCCACCCCATCCTATTCATCAGAACTTTAAACTACAATTGTAACTGCAACAATCACAACTGTTAAGATAAATATTAAGTGAACAGCCTAATAAACATTTAGATATAAATTCAAGAGTAGCAAAATTGTTTAATATACTAGATAGTGATAAAGGAGTCGATCCATCAACAAAACCCTCAATACCTGATTTATCAAAAAGCTCTTTTGTTTTTGGGACAATGAATCAGTAAATGATTGACACTTATAGAATCCCCACACATACATTAATATCTTTGCAATATTTTGTTTTAAACGAGTTTAAACGAAGCCTATGGATCAGACTTTCAATCTCCCTGGATGAGAAAATAAATCTTTTGTATGATGTTATCCCATTGCTTTTGTCATTACATTTGATGCAATTGTTATAATGATATATGTCCAAGTTCCTCAGTGTTTTTGTTGCATTATCACGAGATGTTTTATTTATGATAGAGAAAAATTCTGCCAGATCTAAGCCAAAATTTATTGTTACTGTGCCGCTAAGGTTTTGAGCTGCTGCCTTTTTTTTGCAACTTTGTCTACTTGTTCATTCGCTGATATACCACAATGAGAAGGCATCCAACAAAAAAGTAATATTAATGCCTTTTTGGGACAGAAGGTGTACTATATAATTGATTTCAGTTATCATGTCTAATCGTACACATGAATTAGAAAACTTAATACCATTCAATGCTGCTTTTGAATCAGCGCATATTACGATTTGGCTGTTATTTATGGGGAAAATTCAAAATGAAATCCAATGATTTGAGTATAGCAAAATTCTGCGCTATATATAGACAGACTTTTACCAAGATAAAATAACTTTTCTATTTTTAAGCTAGGAATTATGAAAGCTGCTCCCGTGCTGTTATCATCTAATACTGAGCCATCTGTGAATATTTTAAAGTGATGGTTGTACTTACTTTCTAAGTGAGTGTAGACAAAATTTCTCAAAATGTTGGGAGAATCCTTTTTTGTTAAATCATTGTAGTCAATGTCAAAGGAAGCTTTTGATTGTGCCCATTTTGGAATGGGTGAAAACGTTGGTTTTCCGGCGATATTATTATTATTATTATTTTTTTTTTTTTTTTATCGATTTTTGTATCTTTTAGAAGATCTCAGGAAAATGAATAAATAGATTTTGTGGATTGTATATATTGTGCACGTTTTCCAAAATCCTTTTCCGATTCTAAACATACCTCTTCTGAGCAAAAATTTTTTTGTGAGAAACTTTTAAAGATGAATTTTAAAGTAGAAGCTTTTCTAATTTCAGATAGAGGTAACTCCCACTTCGTTGTATGTCCCTAGTTTGACGTATGTGTTGGAACCCCAAGGGCAATTTTGAAGGCTTTGCAATCAGTGCTCTGAAGTTTATTTAAAAGATATTTAGGTGCATTAAAAATACTTCCTGAGCATATGTAAGTCTTGAGCGTACAAGGGCAGTTGCTAGAACAGTTAAACTTTTAGTGTCTCTTGCCCCCAAGATTGTTTACTGATAATTTTAAGGAAATTCAAACTTTTTCTTGCTTTATTTAAAATATGGTCAATATGAGTATTCCATGTTAGTTTACTACTAAGGATTACACCTAAGAATTTAACGCTTTTAACGTAATTTAAAATAGTGCCGTCTAAGGTGAAAACTGGAAGTTTATTTGGATCATTTCCAGAATTAAAAAAGTATCAAATTCGTTTTTTTTCTGGTGAAAGAGATAGTCCATTTTCATGTAAAAATGTACTGATTTTATTTAGCACGTGTTGGTATTTAATTTTAATATAATTCAGTGATCTTAACGGAGTATTTCTTTTCATCGTTACTTTACTCCATAGACATATATCGTCAGCAAATTGAGCTAACTCTGTTTCTTTAGAAAGACCTTTGGGTAGATCAGAAATCAAAATATTAAACAAAACTGGAGAAATTACCGATCCTTGGGGTAAGCCCATTTGTAAATGTCTTGGGTTAGAATAGGTATTTCCTACTCTTGTTTGAATATGTCTACGATGAAGAAAACATTGAATATATTTGTACATGTTTTTCATTAATACCAATATTCTTTAATTTAAACAAAAGCCGCTTGTGCCCTACTTGTTCATAGGCTTTTCGTATATCAAAAAACGTTGCAAGTACGTTTTTACGACGTGCAAACTGATGTTTTACATGCGTTGTGAGTTTGACCAAATGTTCTATTGATGATCTGCCTGTCTGAAATGCAGCTTGGTTGATTGGTATGATTATATGTTTATTACAATGATGAACAAGTGTTTTTGAAGCAAATCTTTCCATCAATTACATGTATTTGATGTTAATGCGATAGGTCGATAACTATGTATATCTCTGAGTGGTATCCCCTTTTTGTGAATTGGAATAATGATAGAATGCTTCCAAATTTGAGGCATATTACCATCTGTCCAACATTTTTTAAAAAAACGAATGCAAACAGTGTATCATATTTTGGGGAAGATGACTTAATATTTCATTAGAAATGCTGTCTAGGCCCACTGATTTATTTATTCAAAAATTCATAATACATTCTTTGACTTCCTGCAATGTTATTAAGGTATTCAAACATGATCTCTACTGTCTGCGGACTATTATAAATATTTTTCTGTTCTTCATTTTCACGGTGTTTTTTTTTTAGTTGTTAAGTTGTCTATGCTACTGTTTCTTGCAAATAGATCAGCAAAAGCTTCAGCTTCAGCTTTATCAAAATTGATAATTGTGTGTGTGTGTGTGTGTGTGTGTGCGTGCGTGTGGGTGGGTGTGTTCTTGCGTGCACGCGCGAGCGCGTGTGTGTATGTGTGTGTGTGTGAGTGTGTATGTATGTGTGTGTGTGTGCACGCGTGCGCGCGCGTGTATGTGTATGTGTGTGTGAGTGAGTGGTGTGTGTGTGTGTGTGTGTGTGTGTGTGTGTGCATGCGTGCGTGCGTGCGTGTGTGTGAGTGTGTGTGCGCATGGTGTGTGTGCGTGTGCGTGTGCGCGTGCGTGTGGGTGTGTGTGTAGGTGCGTGCGTGTGCGTGCGCGCGCGCGCGCCTGTGTGTTTGGAATTATTCTTAGTGTATCATTTTTTTTTTAATTACCCTTGTTAATTAGATCTGATGGAAAAGGGTCTGATGTAAACGAAATATGGCTCGTATCTACTCTTCTTCACAAACGTTGATGGCAAATACCTACCAAAAGATAGCCATATCTTAATTTCATCTGATGCCAAGGATCAAATATACAGAAAATACGAGTCATATCTGTTTACTAAATGGCTCGGTAATAAATACTTTTGAGGTTGGGTTCGTAATACCAGCTTTTCATATCATGAAAGGAATTTTTTTTTAAATTAAAAAGTGTATAACAGTTTAGTGCTGCATCACCTGCAATTTTGAAAAGAACTATTTCTGTCTTTATATAGCTGTTTTTTTGTTTGTTTTTGTTTTTGTTTTTACAAAAAAAAAAGAATACATATACAAAGAGCATCTACGGCTCTACGATTTCAGTTGAAACGCAGACATTCAGAATTGTTACGCGTGGTGTCATTTCTAATTAATCAATTAATTAAAAACATTGGGTTCTAGTGTAGCTCTATCATGGGT